>OV049924.1:295902718-295939473 GCA_920104205.1 Eupeodes latifasciatus | reverse complement strand
GTAATAAAGGGTGTCCCAAAATTAACGCAAGATTTGAATTTGCCGCCATTTGTGCAGTGAAGTGTTGGCAACCCTGAAAAAAAAGCAATTTGACAGCTAACAGTATAGGGTTATTAAAAATGGAGCGTTACACGAGAGAACAAGGTGTCTTCATTATTAAAGAATATTTCAAAAACAGTGAAAGCTTGGCGGCTGCAGTTCGAAAATTTCATACAAAATATGGTCGGAATAGTGTTTTAACTTGATGGCTTTGTCAATCGCCAAAATTGCCGCATTTGGGGTTCGGAGAACCCACATGTGATTGTCGAAAAACAAATGCATCCACAACGCGTGACTGTATGGTGTGGATTTTGGGCTGGAGGCATAATTGGGCCATATTTTTTTGAAAATGATGCTGGTCAAGCAGTGACTGTTACTGGTGCTCGATATCGCGACATGATTACACAGTTCTTTCTGCCAAAATTGGATGATATTGATGTGTCCAATATGTGGTTTCAACAAGACGGTGCCACATGTCATACAGCCCGTGAAACAATTCAATTACTGCATGAGACATTTCCAGGTAGTGTACTCTCTCGTTTCGGTGATCAAAATTGGCCTCCTAGATCGTGTGATTTAACACCATTAGACTTCTTTTTATGGGGTTATTTGAAATCACAAGTCTATGTAAACAAGCCCACAAGCACCCGTGCATTAAAGGAGGAGATTCAACGCTGCATCAACGAAATTCAGCCACATTTATGCAGAATGGTCATGGAAAATTTCAACAAAAGAGTGCGCATGTGCATGCAAAGCCGTGGAGGCCATTTGTCCGATGTGTTATTCCATACATAACCCTATCCTATGTACTTTACGAGTCAATAAAAATATAACTATCAAAAGACTAAAAACGGCGTTTTCTATTTAATTCAAATCTTGCGTTAATTTTGGGACACCCTTTATAAGCTCGGATTGGTGCTGTAAATATTTGAGACTGGATACGACGAGTTGGTAGCTTGCTTGGCAGCAAAGTCAGCTGCTTCATTACCTGCTATGCCTATGTGGCCTGGAATCCAGGCTAATTTAAGTTTGTTGGAGTATTGGGATAATTTGTTACGAATCGTTGTAATCGGTGCTTGGTTATTATTTAAGTTGGGAACTGCCTTTAAAGTGGAGAGGCTATCTGAGAAAATACAGAACTTAGCACGTTTCTTTTCTGCAAACTCAATAGCACTAATTATGGCAGCGGATTCTGCTGTAAATATTGAGCTGAGTTCAATAAGAGCATTTGCTTGAACCGTATTTCCTCGCTGATCAACGACTGCGTATTCCGGGGTGTTGTTTATTTTTGGCTTTGGATTAATAGAATTATTCATTCCAATGTGAAGGTCACTTGCTATTTGTATTGCTCGGTATATTGTATTTTCTATTTTTGGTTTGGTTTTTCTTCTAAGCATGCGTTTAAGATCTTTTTGTATTAAGTGAATCTTGAGAGGTAAGAAGCTTTGGTATAGTTTTGGCTGTAGCAAATTTAATACGATTTTCTAAAGAGGGAAACCCAGATTCGGCGAGCATGCTAAAAACTGGAGTAGTGCGATATCATATGCATTTAACGCAATTCGAATTGCGGCATGGTAGGGTGGTTTTAGTTTTTTTTTAAATCGGTCTTGGAGCTGTTGCCATAAATTGGGAGTGCATAGTCAATTTAAGAAAGAATTAGGGCTTGCACTAGATTTAATATCGTGTTGATATGCACAACACTCTTTTTTCCGCAAAAATATTTGATGATATTTAGGCGGAGTATGAGGGAGTTGTTCAGTTTAAGTATATGTGAAGACCATCGATACGCTTTATTGATAATAAGACCCAATATAGTTAGTTCATTGGTGTTTTCGAGGATGTATGAACCAAAGTTTAACGTAAAATGTTTACAACTTGCAAACAAATGCAACTGTTTGCTTTTTTCTAAAGATAGCTTCGCTCCAGACGACTCTGTCCAACTTTTGATTTTATTTAGAACTCTTATGAAAGCGTCTTATGAGGACGTGGTCTTTTATCTTGGCAATTATTATGATATCGTCAGCGTATAGACCATGGTCAAGTAGTTTCTCAGTATTGATCATCGTACTGATATTGTTGAACCCAATTATGAATAGAATCACCGATAGCGGTGATCCCTGAGGAAATTCATTCTCCATTGGATGTATTTGGGAATACTCATTGTAAACCCTGGTTCGGAACTTGCGATTGTAAAAAAAAAAATTTATAAATCTAATCATTTTTGGGCCTAGCTGCCATTCTTTTAGCTGATTAAGAATTGTGCGAGCTCCGATCCTTTCAAAGGCTCTTTCAAAATCGATGGCTAGAGAGCCATGGTTTCGTGTGGCAAGAATATTTGATTTGTGTAATCCATATGAAGCAGTGCGTCTAGAGTACCTTTTCTTGGTCTAAATGCCACTTGGGATTTGTTTATTAAATTTTTTTGCTCAAGAAACCAAATTAATCTTTTTGAAATTATTTTTTCTAGCTCAGACATGGGAGTAGCGAAATCGGGCGATAGCTCTTTATTTTGCTAGGGGGGCGTTTTGGTTTAGGAATTGGTAGAATTGTAGAAGTTTTCCAAACTTGAGGGTGAATCCCAGAAGAAAAAAATGTTATTATATAGCGTGCATAGTCGAGGTTTGGAAGATTCAGGTAGATGTTTTACCATTGGATAGGATATTAGGTCGAGAGATGGGGTTGTCCCTTTAAGCGAGCACAGTGGAAAGTGAAGTTCGGAAGTTGAGATCGGGAATTCATTTTTTTTTCGCACTTGCACATGTTTGAGGAAGGTTGTCGATGATAGTTTGTGCTTCCTGTTTTTCTTCTCTGAATGTGGAGTGATAGTCTGTGTCTTTGGAATAGGTTGACCAACTTTCAGCAAACAGTTCTGTCATACGTTTGACCTCGGATACGACGCCACGGTCTGTTTCTATTAATCTTATTGAATGTGGATTATAAGCACTAGACATTTTTCTGATATTACACCACATTTGTTGCGTGGGAGTATTGGGGTTAGTTGTGGAGGTAAATTCTTCATAGGCTTCCGATTTGGACAATTTCCATTTTCGCTTAAAAAGAGCTCTCAATTTTGTATAGTTAATGAAATTATCGGATGTAGGGTGCCGTTGAAACTCATGAAAAGCTTTCTGTTTCTTATCGCGGAGTGTTTTTAATTCCTTATTCCACCAAAAAACATTTTGTTTTTTCTTCGGCTTAGTTTGGGGAATCGAGGAGTTAGCAGCGTATATCATTGATTTGTGAATCTTTGTTAATTGCTATAATAAAAAAACAACCGACTCAATTTACTTGAGAGCCCTTTTTACATCTTTCGGCATTATTATTCGAATAACAAAATTTATTTGAGATTGATAACTCTTCTGGTTCTTGAGATATGGGTGACGAAAAACGCACTTAACATTAAGACGAGTTTTTGGGCACCACTTACAAATGTTCTTTAATATTCTGTAAAGGAGGCCGACAAGATTACAGTAACATATCATCGGTTGTCAAAATTTTCAAATGATTAAGATGTCTTAAATTCGAATCTCGCCTTTAAATTTTTCCATCACATCAGTTTTTTAAAATATGCCCCTTTAAATATGCTAAAAACAACCAAAAATGGATTTTTAAGCCTATCTTTCTCTTTTAGATACAATTTAAAGCATTTTAGAAACTTACTGAGTTTCTGGAATTTCTCATTAGTTATAAGTCTTTATTTGGATCTATATGAGGTTTCGAGAAAAACTCGAATTTGATACTTTAATAGTTTTGGAAAATAAGTTTCGGGCTCAATTTAATAGTGCTGATTTCAAATCGAAACTCTAATTTTAACTACAATATTATATTATTTTTATATTTTTTAATATGTATCACAAACTTGATGGAATAGAATTGCTTAGACAACAGATTCGTTACAAGAACAAATCTTTTTTTCAAACTTATATAGCCTCAAAAAGTTTTATATGTGTGTTTTTCGAATATTAAAAAGTAATATATTAAAAACCTGATGTGATAATTGGAGACTAGTGTAATGTGTATACATCTTAACCTTATATTTGCATATTTCAAGTGCTCAGGTGTTCAAATGGTAGACATGTGCATTCAAGAGGACACAAGCGTCCACAGGTTTTCGTCAAAACCAACCTCTGTCTATCAACTCCTACTCTCACCTCCCCGTCGTGAACATCGGGTGCCTAGTACCACAACTGGAGATTGGGTTCCAACCCTAGTGGAAAGTTGTTGGGGGCAGCAAACGAGAGAGGGGGGGAGAGGTGCGTCCACTAAGGCACCTCTCCTTATCCAGACGGCAGCGGAGGAATTCCCGAGATGGAATCAACGGTGGCGTCTACAGTTCCAGTAAGGCTGAACTACTAAGTGAACACCTTATAGGGCTTTTACGACTTATTCGGAGCCCAGGCCTATAAGGAGCGGTTTATCCGGCTCCCCGTCCTCGGAGTTATACTAAGGATCTGGCCCTCCAGGTTGGGGGTTGTGCCGTCGGGGTGACTTCCTGGCCAAGTAAAAAAATAATATTTGCGAAGCACAAACAAGCCTCGGATACGGACGGATTTACTGTTGACAACCTACGCAAAGGAATTAAGGACAACGAACTTCGGATATGCACGTGGAATGTTAGGTCCCTTAACAGACCACGTGCGGCCGAAAAATTAGCGGAGGCCCTAGACTGCTATAAAGCAGACATCACCACCATCCAGGAAATGCGATGGGATAGGCTGGGCAAAAAGAGGATGAAAAACTGCGACATTTACTATGGTGACTGCTACCCAGAAAACCAACAGCGCTTATTTGGATGCGGCTGCGATGGAGCCAGACTTAGGCAAGAAGTCTTGAGCTATAGGTGCATCAACGAGCACCTCATGACCATCCGCATCAAGGCTAAATTCGGCAACATTAGCCTGATATGCGCGCATGCCCCCCCAGAAGAGAAGGATGACAACACCAAAGATATGTTCTTCGAGCTCTTAGACAAAACATATGAGCAGTGTCCTAGCTACGATATTAAAATTGTCCTGGGCGATTTTAATGTCAAGCTAGGAAGGGAAGATATCTTTGGTTGAATAATCGGGAAAAACAGCCTGCACGACAACACTTCCGACAACGGATTCAAGCTCATAGATTTTGCTGCGGGGCGAAACGTCATGGTAGCCAGTACGCGTTTTCCACACCTCAACATCCACAAAGGAACTTGGAGTTCTCCAGATCAATCTACCGTCAACCAGATTGACCATATTGCGATCGAAGCCAGACACGCTTCCAGCATCATGGATGTCCGAACTTTCCGAGGAACTAACATCGAATCGGACCACTACCTCGTTGTAGCTAAGGTAGCACTTCGGGTTTCCAGACCCAAGGCAAAACAGGGAGATGTTGGGAGAAGGTACAACGTCGACCGGCTACAATCGCAAGAGATCGCCAAATACTTTTCCAACCGAGTTACAAGTAACCTCTCTCGAAGTTCTCTGCCGCCAACACAATGCATCGAAAAACAGTGGCAACATTGCCAAGATGCAATCAGAGAAGCCGCCTCTGATGTGCTGGGTTTCAAAAAACCACCAACAAGGAACCCCTGGTTTGATGAGGAATGTAGGCAGGCAAATGCAGCCAAACAACAGGCAAGCAAAGCGGCGCTGCATAAAAGGCTACGACAAGAAGAGGCGAGAGGAATACCGACTTCTCAGAAGGAAAAAGAGAGGGCATGAGAAGCGTGCGGTCGAAGAAGTTGAGATTATCAAAAGGATACATAAAGTTCGAAAGTTTTATGACCGGCTGAAACGAAATTCACAGGTACATAAACCTAGAACCGAAGGCTGCAAAGACGAAAGTGGAAACCTCATAGTGGAACCGCAGTCAATGCTGAGGATATGGAAGGACCACTTCTGCAGACTGTATAACGGCGACGACGAACCGAATTCCGCTGTCAGGCAGGATGATCCATTCGACATAGACGACGAAAGCCAACAATCCAGTCCTCCCGACTTAGACGAAGTAAAGATTGCCATATCTAAGCTGAAGTCTAACAAAGCCGCTGGAGCGGATGGCTTGAATGCCAAGCTCTTTAAAACAGCTGGAGATGAGTTGGTTAGGAGCACCAACTTATCTGTAAGATATGGTAGGAAGAAAGCAGGCCCGATGAATGGAACCTCAGTATTGTTTGCCCGATACTGAAAAAAGGAGACCCTTTAAACTGCACCAATTATAAAGGAATCAGTCTACTTAACATCGCCTACAAAATCTTCTCTGCCGTAATATGTGAACGTCTAAAGTCCATCGTCCAGTGACGTTTATTCGAAGGTACGCAGGTGTTCACCGCACACCCTACCAAAATCGTCACATTACATTTATTTGATTTTTTAAATCTTGGTGTTCTCCTTCATCAAGCGCACCACGGCAATTCCTACCATTCATTCATTCTCAAACAAATATAATACTCTAGGCTCTAGGGTGTTCTTCTCATGTCAACGCACCGACCGGACCGACCACCAAAGCTAAGGTAAAGCAAATCCACATCCACACAAAAAATGCAAAGAAGAGACAAAATGTGTAGATAGTTTCTATATGGCTTGGTGTTCACCTTCATCGAGCGCACCACAACACCGTCCCTCCTTCGAATAAACAGACTACAGACATTTTCTCAAACAAAACAAAAAAATAAATACTCCAGGGTGTTCTCCTCATGTGAACGCACCGACCGATCAGCGAAAACAGGGTAAAGCAAATACACGTCCACACGAAAAATGCAAAGAAGAGACAAAATGTGTAGATAGTTTCTATATGGCTAGGTGTTCACCTTCATCGAGTGCACCACCGCAACCGCACACGGCCGCGGCGCACAGTCCTTCATTCGAATGAACAGAAAAGGAAATAAATTGGTTTGGTGTTCAACTTCTATGAGCGCACCACTATCTATTTCAATATGGAATCGAGAAAGAGAGAGAGTGAACTCTGAACGAAGACGACACTTAAGAGCCACTGCTGTCGTTTTTGCTACTTTAGTAGTATTTTACTACTTTTGAGAGTCAACTGCTACTGTACTACCCACGGACGAAAACTACTCCCCAAAATAAAACGCAAAAGAAATTTTTATTTGGTTTACAATAAAAACCAAAAATTAAAATATAATGCCAAAACTTGCAAATCTCTGATTGCATAAACCTACAAACATCTCTGTTGTGTTCTATTTCCATTCCAAATGTTCGTTCCATCCTTTCCAGATTGTGATAGCGAAATATTATTAAATAAAAAAACGCAAATAATGATTTAATGTTTTCCCTGATTAAAAAATTCGTCGGTTTATTTATCAGTTTGCCTCATTTTTGTGCAACAGCACAAAGAAAATTTTCAGATGTTAGCCTTATAAAAGACAAAAAAAGAAATTCATCCAAGGTAGAAACGGTGAATGCCTAACTAACTGCAATTTCACCAAAAATGGGAGCCATCGAAAAATTTAATCGAGAATTACAAAAAAATGTTTTAAGCGCTAATTATAGCTATCATTGGTTTCCATCATTTAAAACAAAAAAAATGTCTGTTATTAAAAAAAATATCCTGATTGAAGACCACCGACAAATTTTTACTGACAGAAATCTGTCATTGGAACTGTGTAAAATTGGAACACAAATCAGTGGGATGATTCGTTTCAGTTTTGAACATAAGAGTATCAGCTGTTCAGGAAAATGAATTTCCATCCGGAAAATAGAAAAAATGCATTTTAAAAAAAAAACTCTTTGTGTGATTTCTTATCGATCAGTATATGATTTTCATTTCTAATCGAAGAAAAACACCGCCAAATATCGATTCAAAAATTTTTCCGGATCGATTTCAATGAAAACTATAACTGAAAATATGAAACATCGAATTTACAATTATGAATTGAAAATTTATTTATTTACAATTGTGAATTGAAAATTTATTTATTTACAATTGTGAATTGAAAATTTATTAACTTCCCATAGGAATTTATTGTAATGGGTCCGATTTTTCAAATTGAAAATTTTGAAATTTCACGACGTTTCAAGTTCCCTAGAGTCGAAATAAAAGATTTTTAGAAAGATGTCTGTGCGTGCGTGTGTACGTACATACGTTCGTACGTCCGTATGTCCGTATGTCCGTATTTCCGTATGTCCGTACGTTCGCGACGTTTTTTTCGTCTTCCATAGCTCAAGAACCAGAAGAGATATCGACTTCAAATACATTTTTTTATACAGATAATAAGGCAGAAAGATGCAGAAAGGGCTCTCAAGAAAACTGCGTGGGTGGTTTTTTTACCAAGGCAGTTTAAAAAAAGGTGAACATTTTGGATACAAAGCAATTATATTTTTGGAAATAAATCCAATTAACGTTTTTTTATAAATCAAAAAAACTGAAAAAAAAATGTGTCACCTCGAAAATTGTAAGGCTAAAATATAATTTCATCTCCAAAACAATTTTGTGCAACGAAGAATAATATTTTTGACGTCTGATAAAATTTTGAGAAAAATCTAATTGACAGTTTTTTTATAAAAAATAAAAACTTAAAAAAAAAACATTACTCAAAGTTGGTAAAAATTGAATTTCGGCTTCAAACTTATTTTATCTCATAAGAAATATTGTTTTCAACATTCTAAAAAATGTTGAGAAAAAGTGAATTGACAGTTTTTTTACAAAAAAAAATGTCTAAATGTTGGTAAAAAATTATTTTCGACTCAAAACTTCGATTTCAAAACTTTGAGTATTTGCTTTAAACTACATTTATCTTTCAAAAAATATTGTTGTCAACATTCAGTAAAATTTAAAAAAAAATCGAATTGACAGTTTTTTTTACAAAAAATTAAAAACCGAAAAAAACAATAAAAAAATAAAATCTACAAAAAATAGTACGCGAATTTGGTAAAAATTGATACATATAGACAAACTTTTAAGCAAAACAAATCGACAGACGGGATGGGAAGTTATCAGTGTAGTTCGCATCCCAGCCTCTTTTTTATTTATAGGTTTAAGGCTTTATTTTTGTTATTTTGTTCATTGAATCATTATGTTAGTGTGAACTTTTTTTTGTATTTTATGTATTTATAAATGTATTTTATTTTTGTTCTTTTGTTTGATAAGTCATATGGTAGGTTGAGCTTTTCTTATGTATTTATGAATATTCAAACAAAAACCTAAGAATTAAAATGATGAAATTAATTTTTTGTATGGTGATATTAAATATTATTTTAATTGCCAATTTTTCATTTAATAAACAAAAACTGATAAATTTAAAATCTTTTTTTTTTATTTTAACTACCTATATTATTTTAAAATGTTGGCCTTTTAGCAGTGAAATATTAACCTTCGCAGTAGGTCAATTAACTACGAATTTTCAGTTTTTAATTTTGTTCATGGGCCAAGCATGTGTTTGTTTCATTTTGTTTTACTCCTCAATTTAAGAATATACTCCCCAAAATGACAGAAAAATACTACTCTTGACATTTTTAAAACGACAGCACTGTTAAGAGCATATAAGTGTACCCCACAGGCACACACAAGGGGAAGAGTTAGAGTTTATATCATAGACACACCATATAAAGACCGGAATCTTTCGTACGTTTTACCCTCCAACACCCATTTGTTTACATTGTTGTATTTGTAATTTTGACATTACGTCCATTTTGAAATTTGAAATCCAACAACAATTCGATGCGGTGTATTTACTTGTTTTGACAGATATTTTTTTTTTATTTAATTGCTGTGGTGAACATAAAAGTATCAGCTGTTCGGGAAAATGAATTTCCGTCAAAATAAGAAATAAAATAAAAAATACATTTTTAGAGAAAAATAAATGCGCAATTTACACTTTTTTTTCTCAAAAAAAATTCTTTGTATGATTCCCGATCGATCAGTATATAATTTTCATTTCTAATCAAAGGGAAACACCGTCAAATATCGATTCAAATTTTTAAATTTGCAAGTAGACACAATATGGTATCCTCATTTGAACCAATTTCCGCACCACATTGGAACTCACTTGGAAGTGTTCTTATAAGTTTTTTTGATTGTAACTAAAAAGTGTGAATACAACTTTCTTACTCACACTTCAAGGATTCCAGGAAGGTATTAACCATTCCTGTAGGTACATTATTGTACCAAGGACACGACCGAATGAATTACACTGTTTGCATTTTTAAATATTTTTGATAGGAAAATGCACACATTGGAACGCACTTGGACGTGGTCTTATAAGTTTTTTTGATTTTAACTAAAAAGTGTGAATGCACCTTTCTTACTCACACTTCAAGGATTCCAGGAAGGTATAAACAATTCCTGTAGGTACATTATTGTACCAAGGACACGACCGAATGAGTTCTAATGTTTGAATTTTTAAACATTTTTGATAGGAAAATACAAATAGTGGAACTCACTTGGACGTGTTCTTATAAGTTTTTTTGATTTTAACTAAAAAGTGTGAATGCAACTTTCTTACTCACACTTCAAGGATTCCAGGAAGGTATAAACCATTCCTGTAGGTACATTATTGTACCAAGGACACGACCGAATGAGTTCTAATGTTTGAATTTTTAAACATTTTTGATAGGAAAATACAAATAGTGGAACTCACTTGGACGTGTTCTTATAAGTTTTTTTGATTTTAACTAAAAAGTGTGAATGCAACTTTCTTACTCACACTTCAAGGATTCCAGGAAGGTATAAACCATTCCTGTAGGTACATTATTGTACCAAGGACACGACCGAATGAGTTCTAATGTTTGAATTTTTAAACATTTTTGATAGGAAAATACAAATAGTGGAACTCACTTGGACGTGTTCTTATAAGTTTTTTTGATTTTAACTAAAAAGTGTGAATGCAACTTCCTTACTCACACTTCAAGGATTCCAGGAAGGTATAAACCATTCCTGTAGGTACATTATTGTACCAAGGACACGACCGAATGAGTTGCAATATTTGTATTTTCCTATCAAAAATGTTAAAAAATTCAAACATTAGAACTCATTCGGTCGTGTCCTTGGTACAGTAATGTACCTACAGGAATGGTTTATACCTTCCTGGAATCCTTGAAGTGTGAGTAAGAAAGTTGCATTCACACTTTTTAGTTAAAATCAAAAAAACTTATAAGAACACGTCCAAGTGAGTTCCACTATTTGTATTTTCCTATCAAAAATGTTTAAAAATTCAAACATTAGAACTCATTCGGTCGTGTCCTTGGTACAATAATGTACCTACAGGAATGGTTTATACCTTCCTGGAATCCTTGAAGTGTGAGTAAGAAAGTTGTATTCACACTTTTTAGTTACAATCAAAAAAACTTATAAGAACACTTCCAAGTGAGTTCCAATGTGGTGCGGAAATTGGTTCAAATGAGCATACTATATTGTGTCTGTCTGTGAGGACTGTCACATGCAATCTCCCCGATGGGAATATATTCGACCTGGCGCACTTTGTCACAAATGTCATATTGTTTATCCTCTGCACAGCGGGGACAGCGGATTCCTCTTCCTTGTATGACTCCCATAGACGAACTTTGTCTTCAACTCCAATAGGCAGACTCCACAGGGTGTCGTAGTGAATTATAAACTTTTCGGCGACCTTCACAGATTCCGCAGTCGCCTTGACATGCTTGCAGCTTATGTCGATGTCTTTGGAATCGTACTTACAGGTGTCCACGAAACAAATAGCTTTCCGCTTTATCAGCAAACTCTTGCCCTCTTGCGTGTAGGAGTCGGTGATTTGGACGAAATTCCTCGGAGCGCATTCTCGTTCCGTGTGCGAAATCAAATGAATCGGGTCCATGGACTTCTTGTTGTTAAGTATTTGCTTGCGAAGCTCACACTCTGGATTGCGACACAATTGGCTGCGATTTCCGTTAAATGTTCCACAACTAGGACAGCGTTTTAATCCTCGCAGACTTCGTCTACTCGCGATATCCATTAATTTGAGTTGCTGTCCATGCTGGTCTGACATTTTGAGTTTGTTTTAAAAAAGTTTAAAAATGCAAACATTGGAATTTTTGTTCACGTTTTCAAACTCACCTCGAAGAAAAAAACACTTATGTTATGTGTGATGTTGAGGTGATGTCACACTTTTATCATTTTTTTATTTGAAAAACTTAACTTATAGTAACAATTTAAAAACTTGGTCACTGTTTTGTAATTATCAAAATACTTTTAGGAAATAGTAATCGTTTTTAAATTCGAGAAAAAAAGAATTATTATAACATTCAAAAAAGATAATTTTTGGAATGTATAATTTTACCTGAATTAGAAGTCTTTGTATTACATTTAAATTAAAAAAAACAACAATGTTTAACATTTTTGCTAATATATTTCAAGTTTTCTTTACATAATACAACAAATGCCTTGTTCAGACAATTATAGCTTTTTATTGAATTGAAAACTGTATTATACGTAGTACACACTTTTGAATATAGTGAAGTTAAAAATTAACATTTTCTTGCCACTTTCAATCACAAAGTCTTCTAGTCAAAGTTTCTTTTGTATTTAAATAAGCTGGATTTAAGAAAAAATAATTAATTCCGGGTATACCTTAATCCATATTCGATTATGACTATCAAAATAAGACTACGTTAATACTCAAGCAAGGAAAAAATAATTTAATTAAAATATTATTTTTTTTTGAAATTATCTCAAGAACTAAAAGACATAAAATCATCTAGTTTTCAATGTTTGTTCAAAAACAAATATAAGCAATGCATTCTAAAAACAATAGTAAATAATCTTATGTCCGATTTCATAAACAAACACTAAAAGCACTTTTATCTAAAAGCTATTTAAATTTTATCAGGCCTTATAATTGTTTCAGTTTCACCAAGCTTGAAATGGGAAATTTCAGGGATATTTTTGTTAAAATAGAGTTCTCTTCACAATCCTGTAAAAATAAAACCCCTTTTTCTTTCTATTAAGCGAATTGTGTGAGAAATTAAAATCATAAAAATGATATTATAAATAGTAATGGAATGTTGAATTTGTTTACCTATTCATTCTGTATCTCAAAATGTTGAGAACACAAATTTTACAAAACAAAACATCAGCTGTCAATCTTCCATATTCAGTTTTTAATGAAACTTTTAAAATTTAATGAGCCAAAAATGGGCATTTAGTTTTAAAAGGTGTTTAAAAGCTTGTTTACTTTAAAAGCGCTTGGTGAAACCAAAATATCCCATTTAACAGTTTAAAATGCTGTTAAATGTATAAAAGCTGTTTATGAAATTGGGCATTAAAGTGTAAAAATCACACTTCAAACCTTTTTTTGCCCAAATTTTGAGTTTAAAACAATTTTGTTCCAAAAACTATGCAAATTAACACACGTCTGTTCCATTAGTAATTAGAAAATATGAACAAAAATATAATAATAAGCAATAAGAACGATCCTCTGGATCATAAAATATGATATTAAATATTATGTTACATTTCAATACAATCACGTAGGAACATGTTGTTTTCCTAATAAGTGATTCATGTATAAGAAACAATAAGTTCTTTGTTTAACCATATTTGATGACAGTTTACAGCAAAAATGTTTTTCGATTTAAGTCTTAAGTTGGCATCTGAGAAGATCGGATTAATAAATACTTATTAAAAATATAATATCTCAACGAACTATTCTAATTTGCATAGTTTTGACTTGATTTAAAAACAAGCTAATAGACAATAGTGTTGTCTTTAAAAAAATTTATAAAACTTAGTTGTAAGTATAACCATTATTTTTTCCATTTAACGGACATATTTTTTTTTAATTGCCTCTAACGCCTAAACGGGGAGAATAGACCCCACTCCCATAGTAAAAAATGATTGTTTTTAACTGTTCTATACAAATCCGTCATTAAACTTTGTCACCTGAGTTATCGTACTCTTCCCAAAAAATGCAATAGTTAATGTCGATGTAGCCACTAGGTGCCTCCCCTAAAGAATTTCTCATCACTATTCCTTATTTCGTTGAATGTTTTTGAACAACAACAACAACTTAAAGGTGCTACCACTCATTGTTTTGGCTGGAGATATAGCTATTTCGTGCTTTGCCACTTTTGCACTCATCAGTCTCCTTTTTTGTGGTGCTGAGCTTTAATCCAATTTTATTTGAAAAACTTTATGCACAACATAGGATTCGAACCCACGCATATCAGATTTGCTCAGTCTTAGAAGTCGTGTGCACTACGCACTCCACTACTTTAGACCACTGACGTCACAGGTCGAGATGTGCTAATTGTTTATCAAATGCATTTGAAGCATCAACCTTTTTATAAGCTCCTTTAAGTATGCTGTTTTGTTCCGCCTCCATTTTTCTCCATACCTTATTTGATAGACTTACAATTCGTAGTACGTATCAAAGGGGGAGAGGTTGGAAGATCGGTAACGAACCAGACTATTAAGTTATTATTGTTATTATTTGTATTGTACTATTCGTACTAGAATGTCAGCTTGTTAGACTTGACCATTCCTTTTAATTTTATTGAATGTTTTTGAACAACAACAACAACTTAAAGGTGCTACCACTCATTGTTTTGGCTGGAGATATAGCTATTTCGTGCTTTGCCACTTTTGCACTCATCAGTCTCCTTTTTTGTGGTGCTGAGCTTTAATCCAATTTTATTTGAAAAACTTTATGCACAACATAGGATTCGAACCCACGCATATCAGATTTGCTCAGTCTTAGAAGTCGTGTGCACTACGCACTCCACTACTTTAGACCACTGACGTCACAGGTCGAGATGTGCTAATTGTTTATCAAATGCATTTGAAGCATCAACCTTTTTATAAGCTCCTTTAAGTATGCTGTTTTGTTCCGCCTCCATTTTTCTCCATACCTTATTTGATAGACTTACAATTCGTAGTACGTATCAAAGGGGGAGAGGTTGGAAGATCTGAGCAAATCTGATATGCGTGGGTTCGAATCCTATGTTGTGCATAAAGTTTTTCAAATAAAATTGGATTAAAGCTCAGCACCACAAAAAAGGAGACTGATGAGTGCAAAAGTGGCAAAGCACGAAATAGCTATATCTCCAGCCAAAACAATGAGTGGTAGCACCTTTAAGTTGTTGTTGTTGTTCAAAAACATTCAATAAAATTAAAAGGAATGGTCAAGTCTAACAAGCTGACATTCTAGTACGAATAGTACAATACAAATAATAACAATAATAACTTAATAGTCTGGTTCGTTACCGATCTTCCAACCTCTCCCCCTTTGATACGTACTACGAATTGTAAGTCTATCAAATAAGGTATGGAGAAAAATGGAGGCGGAACAAAACAGCATACTTAAAGGAGCTTATAAAAAGGTTGATGCTTCAAATGCATTTGATAAACAATTAGCACATCTCGACCTGTGACGTCAGTGGTCTAAAGTAGTGGAGTGCGTAGTGCACACGACTTCTAAGACTGAGCAAATCTGATATGCGTGGGTTCGAATCCTATGTTGTGCATAAAGTTTTTCAAATAAAATTGGATTAAAGCTCAGCACCACAAAAAAGGAGACTGATGAGTGCAAAAGTGGCAAAGCACGAAATAGCTATATCTCCAGCCAAAACAATGAGTGGTAGCACCTTTAAGTTGTTGTTGTTGTTCAAAAACATTCAATAAAATTAAAAGGAATGGTCAAGTCTAACAAGCTGACATTCTAGTACGAATAGTACAATACAAATAATAACAATAATAACTTAATAGTCTGGTTCGTTACCGATCTTCCAACCTCTCCCCCTTTGATACGTACTACGAATTGTAAGTCTATCAAATAAGGTATGGAGAAAAATGGAGGCGGAACAAAACAGCATACTTAAAGGAGCTTATAAAAAGGTTGATGCTTCAAATGCATTTGATAAACAATTAGCACATCTCGACCTGTGACGTCAGTGGTCTAAAGTAGTGGAGTGCGTAGTGCACACGACTTCTAAGACTGAGCAAATCTGATATGCGTGGGTTCGAATCCTATGTTGTGCATAAAGTTTTTCAAATAAAATTGGATTAAAGCTCAGCACCACAAAAAAGGAGACTGATGAGTGCAAAAGTGGCAAAGCACGAAATAGCTATATCTCCAGCCAAAACAATGAGTGGTAGCACCTTTAAGTTGTTGTTGTTGTTCAAAAACATTCAATAAAATTAAAAGGAATGGTCAAGTCTAACAAGCTGACATTCTAGTACGAATAGTACAATACAAATAATAACAATAATAACTTAATAGTCTGGTTCGTTACCGATCTTCCAACCTCTCCCCCTTTGATACGTACTACGAATTGTAAGTCTATCAAATAAGGTATGGAGAAAAATGGAGGCGGAACAAAACAGCATACTTAAAGGAGCTTATAAAAAGGTTGATGCTTCAAATGCATTTGATAAACAATTAGCACATCTCGACCTGTGACGTCAGTGGTCTAAAGTAGTGGACTGCGTAGTGCACACGACTTCTAAGACTGAGCAAATCTGATATGCGTGGGTTCGAATCCTATGTTGTGCATAAAGTTTTTCAAATAAAATTGGATTAAAGCTCAGCACCACAAAAAAGGAGACTGATGAGTGCAAAAGTGGCAAAGCACGAAATAGCTATATCTCCAGCCAAAACAATGAGTGGTAGCACCTTTAAGTTGTTGTTGTTGTTCAAAAACATTCAATAAAATTAAAAGGAATGGTCAAGTCTAACAAGCTGACATTCTAGTACGAATAGTACAATACAAATAATAACAATAATAACTTAATAGTCTGGTTCGTTACCGATCTTCCAACCTCTCCCCCTTTGATACGTACTACGAATTGTAAGTCTATCAAATAAGGTATGGAGAAAAATGGAGGCGGAACAAAACAGCATACTTAAAGGAGCTTATAAAAAGGTTGATGCTTCAAATGCATTTGATAAACAATTAGCACATCTCGACCTGTGACGTCAGTGGTCTAAAGTAGTGGAGTGCGTAGTGCACACGACTTCTAAGACTGAGCAAATCTGATATGCGTGGGTTCGAATCCTATGTTGTGCATAAAGTTTTTCAAATAAAATTGGATTAAAGCTCAGCACCACAAAAAAGGAGACTGATGAGTGCAAAAGTGGCAAAGCACGAAATAGCTATATCTCCAGCCAAAACAATGAGTGGTAGCACCTTTAAGTTGTTGTTGTTGTTCAAAAACATTCAATAAAATTAAAAGGAATGGTCAAGTCTAACAAGCTGACATTCTAGTACGAATAGTACAATACAAATAATAACAATAATTACTATTCCTTATTTCGTGGTGAATTGATGTTAGAAGGGTGGTGAATTGATGTTAGCTGTGGTGAATTGATGTTAGAATTCGAAATAAGGGTGCGTGAGAAGAGGCGTTGCCGTAATGTGCCCGATCGGAACTTTGTACAAGTGTGATAACTAATACCGTAAACAAAAAGACCTGAAATATAATAAGTTTATTTAGAAAAGACAAACTGTTATTATTTTCTTAAACAAATTTTGTCCAGGGTAGTGGGCGAGTGGTCCGCACATTTTGGAAATGGCCCTCCAAATTGCCCTTACAATTTTTGTCTTCGCGGCAACGCTGGTGAGAATTGATGTTTCAGCTTGTAGGCAAAACCAGAATGACAGATAGGTTTCCGGTCTTTATATGGTGTGTCTATGGTTTATATTTTCAGTGTTGTATGTTACATCTCTCTGAATTCAAATTTATTATTTTATTCTCATTACTCATTCTCATTCTGGACTTTAGAATGAAAAGATCGTTTTTCGAGGACAAAATGAATGATAATTTAATGAATTGCAGGTGCATCATTGAAAAATTAATGGAAAAGCCATTTTCGCAGCTAACGCCCATGGAAAAAACAGAGGCGATAAATATTGGAAGGCCAATACCACCTCTTCCAAATTTAATTTCCATAAATGCAACAAAAAATAAAACATTTAATAGATACTTCCAGGTAAAACAGTACGAGTCCAAGTTATGGTTGTGTGGTTGCCCCACTTTAAATAAATTGTTTTGCTGGCCTTGCTTGCTTTTTGCAAGTAACCAAGAAAGGAGTGTGTGGTCTACGGGTTACTCCGATCTAAACCATTTGACCGTAGCAGCAAACAAACATATAATTTCTCAAACCCATATCAATTGTAGTGTAGCGTTGAAAACTTTTGGCAACACCCGTATAGACATGTTGCTTGATGCACAAAAAAATATATCGGTATCTCGTCATAACGAACAAGTGTCCGAAAACCGGCAAGTTTTGGAGCGACTTATTGATGCGGTGTGCTTTTTGGGCTCTCAAGAGCTAGCGTTCAGGGGTAATGATGAACGCGAAGAGTCGGATAACAAGGGAAACTATGTTGAGCTTTTAAATCTAATAGCCAAATATGACTCTAAACTAGAAAATCATTTAAAATCGGCAACGGTTTTTAAAGGAACATCCAACAACATTCAAAATGATTTGATCAATGCAATATCAAACACAATCATTGATAATATCAAAAAAGAGATTGATGCTGCAAATTTTCTTTCTGTTATGTTGGATGAAACCACAGATATCACAAAAAAGTGTCAATTATCTGTGGTTTTCCGATATGTAGACTCAAATGGTGCCCCAAAAGAACGATTTTACCAATTTTGGGACGTCAGTGAAGATCGTACAGCCAATGCAATATCGAAAAAAATAATTGATTTGATAAAATCTGAAAATTGGGGTGCCAAATTGGTGGCTCAGACATACGATGGTGCCGCTGTTATGTCTGGTGAGCTAAATGGAACCCAAGCTCAAGTAAGAAATGAGTTTCAGCATGCTATATTTATTCATTGCAATGCTCATGTTCTGAATTTAGTTTTATCACAATCTGTGAACTTTCTTCGGGAAGTGAAAATTTTCTTTTTAAGTTTGTCCGGTCTCTCCGCTTTTTTCTCCCAGTCCACAAAAAGGACTTATTTTTTGGACCAAATAATTAAAAGAAGACTACCCTCCGTTGCCCCAACTAGATGGAATTATTCATCTCGCTTGGTAAATGCTGTTCAAACACATTTTAATGACTTGGTCATTTTATTTGATGAAATGATTGATGATCCAGATACTTGGGGGGCGGACGCAATCCAAGCGAGAGGTTTTCTTCAATTTTTAAAAAGCTTTAATACAGTTTTTATGCTAAACACTTTTAACGATGTATTTTCCCACACGGATATTTTGTTTAATGTCTTACAAAACAAAATATTCGACATAAATTATTGTTGTGAGCAAATTGAATCAGTTAAGATAGAAATCAACACATTACGAACAAAATTTCAAAACATTTTTGAAACTGCTGAAAATATAATTGACCCTGTTCTAAAACGTGGCGAAATTTTGGATACATTTAAACTTAGGTATCGGCAATTATTTTTTGAAATAATCGACACTTTGTCGTTACAAATGGAAAGCAGGTTCGAGTCGTTAAAAAAATTTAAATTTTTAGAATTACTTTCTGTAAAAAAATTTGCTGAAAATGAAAAAAAATTCCCAACTGAAGCCTTCGAATGCCTTAAAAGTTCATATGGTCCGTTTTTTGATTTTGTGAAGCTTAAGAATGAACTTACTGTGTTTTTTAAATTTGCACAGTCACAATTCAAAAATATTTCCGTCAAGGATATTCCAAAACTCCTCGATAATATGGAACTTAAGGACACTTTTTCTGAAATTTTTAAATTAAGCTCACTAATTTTGACTATTCCAGTGTCAAGTAGCTCTGTCGAGCGATCTTTTTCTGCACTAAAACGCATAAAATCATATGCCAGAAATAAAATGCTGGAGAACAGGTTGTCAGAACTGGCAATTATTTCAATTGAAAAATCATTTCTTAAGGAAATAAAAGCAAAAAATATTTTTTATGATGACGTTCTACAAGTTTTTTTGAAGAAATCCCGTCGAATCGAACTTATCTACAAGTAAATGTTTATTGGGCTCCATTAATTTAACTATACTACTAAATAAATATGACTTATTCTACTATTAAAATAAATACTTAAAAAAAGCAAAAAAAAAAATATAAAAATAAAAAAATAAAAAAAAAATAAAATAAAAAAAAAACAAAAATGGGATCTTGTCTATTACGTCCCCGTCGTGATCCTGGATTAAAACTAAAAATAGGCAAATTATTTGTACAAATAATTATAGTGAACACCTTACTGAAATCACCACGGCACGTCACTGCCATCGTCAACAACCTGATAGGTCCTTATCAGTGTGGTTTTAGACCAGGAAAGTCCACAGTCGATCAAATATTCACATTACGGCAGATCCTGGAAAAAACCCAAGAACACCAAATCGACACCCACCATCTTTTCATCGATTTCAAGGCCGCATATGACAGCATCTACAGGGACGAGCTGTATAGAGCCATGTCTAGTTTGGGCATCCCTGCCAAACTCGTCCGTTTGTGCAGGATGACCATGGAGAATTCACGCTGCTCCATAAAGATTGGAAACAACTTAACAGAACCTTTCGATGTCAAAAAAGGTTTTAGACAAGGTGATGCGCTGTCATGCGATTTTTTTAACATCGTACTTGAAAGAATAGTGCAGAGCTCACACGTCAACACTAGAGGCACTATCTTTCAAAAGTCTGTCCAATTACTAGCATATGCTGATGGCATTGGCATAATCGGAAGAACTCAGCGTGATGTCAATGGGGCTTTTATGAGAATTGAGGCAGAGGCGGCAAAAATGGGTTTAACGGTTAATGAGGGCAAAACAAAGTACATGCTGTCGTCAAGAAAGGACATACAACACCGACGTCTCGGTCAAAACGTCACCATCGACAGACGTAACTTTGAGGTAGTCAAGGACTTCGTCTACATAGGCTCCGCTGTAAACGCAGAAAACAACACCAGCGCTGAGATCAAACGAAGAATAACTCTTGCTAGCCCCTGTTTCTTTGGACTAAGAAAGCAATTGAGTGAAAAAGACCTCTCTCGAAGGACCAAAGTGTCGCTATATGAGACACTTATCATCCCCGTCCTGCTATATGGTGCAGAAGCATGGACTATGACAAAAGCGGATGAAAGCACCTTGGGTCGTTTCGAAAGAAAAGTTCTTCGTGTGATCTACGGTCCCGTATGCATCGAAGGGGAGTGGAGGAGAAGATGGAACGACGAGCTGTACGGGCTGTACAGCGACATAGACTTAGCCAGAAGGGCAAAAGTCAAACGACTAAGATGGCTGGGTCACGTAGAGCGCATGGAAACCAATGGAAAGTCTTCGAATCCACACCCACAGGACAGCGCAGTAGAGGAAAGTCGCGGATCAGGTGGCGCGCACAAGTGGAAAGTGACCTCACCCAACTTGGAGCGCGAAACTGGAGACATCTAGCTAGGGACCGAGCTAGATGGAGAAGTTTGTTGGGTGAGGCCCTAGTTCACACAGGACTGTAGCGCCACCTTAAGTAAGTAACTAAGATGGCAATTTAAAATATTAGATTTTCTTAGAACACTGTTGTCCAGCAAAGTATATTCCAAATAATTAAATGTTACGACTCCCTACATATGACAGCATTAAAAAATTCCAACAGTTTTTTGAATATGCCCTGCTTATGAGATAAAATACAATATTTTAAAGGGGTTTTGGGTAAATTTCATGAAGAAATTGTGTCGAAACGTAGCTTTTTTTCAAAAATTATATATTCTATTCTTGTTGACATTTCTAAAAATGAGAAGAGCGCTTAAAAAGTTTGTCAGAAAAGTGTGATCTTTTTTCCTAGGAAAATAATACAGTATTTAATATGCAGAATTTTCTGGTGTATTTTCTTCCGACGCAAATTCCATTTTATCCCATAGTTGTATATTGAGTTGAAACGATGTTTCAATCAAGGTTTCTTCTTAAAAACTGGATGTTTGCCCTTTCTTTCAGAAAAGGTCTTATTAGAATTTTTGAAAGCATTAGGTATTAAAGTTGTTCCAAATTTCACATTTTGTGAATACCTTTAAAATTATATTTTAAATATCTTACATGTCTTTGACAGACAATCCGCTTTTTTGGTGAGCATACTTTAACTACTAACAAATCTGTAGATGATATCTGTACTAAACAAATAAATCTTATTAGCTTTATGGCTCAATATGGCCCAGATAGATCCTCCATTAGTTAAAAGTTGATGAATTTGTGCGGCACGATTGGTATATGACTGGATATCCGATTCATATTCTATTTTTGGTCCAGTCCTCAGCAAAAAGTAACACTTTTTGCAACAAAGTGGAAAGCACTAGAATACAAAGAAGATATGAAGCACATGCCTGTCCTCTACTGGATCCAGACTTAAGGCTAAGATTTAAATTTGTTTGTATTGTATTTTTTGCACTTCATTGCTTTGAAAAGTTGAAATAAAAATGTTCTTTGGGGTTAGGTATCGACTTGAAGGCCTTTGAAATGAGCACCAGTTGTATACTCACAGACCCCGGCTAATCGAGTCTCATTATCTGTATTTCACAACTCCTAATCCAGCTCCGGTATAGTGATCGGTTTTTCTAAACGTACATTTGCACTTTTTCCTTACAGATAAAGTGGACAACTAATTTTTGCATTTTGGAAATTATTCGGTCGGTCAATTAGTAGCATCATTAAGGCTCGAGTATTTCAGGGTTAACAGTAATCGCCTAAATTATGGTCGTAGTAAGTAGATTGAAGTTACACAACACAATTCCCGCGGATGGATCAATCTGGGGTTCTCAGTAACATAAACACATATCACTCATTATGAATAAAATCATTTTGCACCTTACTGTTTCTTATATTTAAACGAAGTGCATAAATAACTCATTCTTGAGGATATCTTGGTTTTAATTCTTGACCTGGACTTTAAAAAAGACATCCAAGAAGACGGTCCACATTCGCTTTAGTTCAGGCGGTGTTATGTGTTGCAGCTCGAGGAAGGTCAACTGCAGCTCCATCTTGCCGTCAGCACCGTAATGTGTTTTAGTAAATCTTCCAATGCTTTCGCAATCGGGCCCCTGTTTGCATGTTATCTACAAATCTATCAGTCACAAGCTTGCCGATCTGGGCCCCTGATTATTATTGGCGTACATTTTTGTTAATATTTAATGAAAAATTGGGCAACTCTGAACTATTAAAAGAAAGTTATAATTAATTGAATGTTTTTGAACAACAACAACAACTTAAAGGTGCTACCACTCATTGTTTTTGGCTGGAGATATAGCTATTTCGTGCTTTGCCACTTTTGCACTCATCAGTCTCCTTTTTTGTGGTGCTGAGCTTTAATCCAATTTTATTTGAAAAACTTTTTATGCACAACATAGGATTCGAACCCACGCATATCAGATTTGCTCAGTCTTAGAAGTCGTGTGCACTACGCACTCCACTACTTTAGACCACTGACGTCACAGGGTTCGAATCCTATGTTGTGCATAAAAAGTTTTTCAAATAAAATTGGATTAAAGCTCAGCACAACAAAAAAGGAGTCTGATGAGTGCAAAAGTGGCAAAGCACGAAATAGCTATATCTCCAGCCAAAAACAATGAGTGGTAGCACCTTTAAGTTGTTGTTGTTGTTCAAAAACATTCAATGAAATTAAAAGGAATGGTCAAGTCTAACAAGCTGACATTCTAGTACGAATAGTACAATAAAAATAATAACAGTTATAATTAATTGTTTCGCTTTTCTTATTTAATTTAACGTAAATTTCAAATTTATTTTATTTTGAAAATTTTTAAAGTCAAAATAAGGGACCCGGCAACTAAAAACAAAACACAGATATTTATTTCGGTTTCTGTTTTTATAAAGTTTCTTTTCTTCTATTTTTGTTTCTGCTGGGAACGAAATTTTTGATTCGTTTTCGGGGGACCGGAATATCCCACGCAAACATTTTTCAATTGTGGTTTTCGTAATATTAATTAATTAATATTTTGAATAAGTTGTTTACTGAAGATTTGAAGGATATCAAATCAGTTTAAAGTGTGTATATTAAACCAGCCATACAAAAATTCAATAGATTACATATAAAAGTATGACCGACATAATTATATGCAGGTAGTTAGGATAATTCTTTCGCCATGAAGTTTGCTCAATGATATTTATTCCCAGAACTTGGAGACGATTTTTCCCAACATTTGTGTTGCTCTCCGTGTGTTTTCCACCATACCTGTAACCGTAGCTAGTGCCGAACGTTCATTTAGCGTCCTTGCCAGAACATTGAATTTTCATCGTTCGTGCTCATCATAAGATCGTGATTCCGGACTTGCTACACTATGCATCGAAGCACCTTTGGCAAGGAAATTGAATTTCGATGCAATTATAAGTTGTTTTGCTGCTCAGAAAGCTAGGAAAGCTGGTTTGCAAAAAGAAAATATTTCATTGAATGCAAACTAACTCTAATGAAAACATTGTGATAATATCTTAATATAAAGAAAAACAATAAAGAGTATTTAATGTAAACCTTTTAAAATAAAAAATAAAAGAAAAACAATAAAGAGTATTTAATGTAAACCTTTTAAAATAAACAGTTTTTTTTAAAGACAAATTTCAAATACTTTTACCTCACTCAATTTTATTTTCATAGTAGGTAATAGATGTAGTACCCGTGGCATGATGGTTAGTGCGTTGGACTGTCATGCCAGAGGTCTTGGGTTCAATCCCTACCCATGCCATCTAAAGTTTTTTTCACGGGTACATGCCTCTTGCGTGGAATTGACAAATTCTCCAAGAGTAATTCTTGTCATGAAAAGTGCTTTCTCAAATTAGCCGTTCAGATTCGGCTTAAAAACTGTAGGTCCCCCCCATCCCTGACAACAGTACTCACACACAGGAATGGTTGGAGAGTTGTAAGGCACTAGGCCCTAGTTCTCAACGGACTGTTGCGTCACCCAATTTATTTATTTTAGTAGTCAATAGATCTTCATGCTAATTTTTTGTTTGGCAATATCGAATTGAATGTATGATTCTGTTCGAAAACTGATCTAGTCTCATGTAGAATTATTTTCTATCCATCCTCCATTTCAACTAAACTAGACGATACCCGTGAGATTGATTTGATGATTTTTTTCGGTTCACTTTGAAAACAAAAAATAATTATTTCCGTTAATTCCAACCAATTTCATATGTTATTCGTAATTGACATGAACTTTGAAAAAAAAAATGGTAAATATGAGATTTTATATACGAGATTTTTCCTTCTCGGGGCCGGAATTCCTCTCGACGGCCCTGTGTAGGTCTTGAAATCTCTATGCTCTAATGCTCTCTAAGCTTTGTGTTAGTTTTGATCTTATTATGAAGAGTAGCGACACAAAAACATTTTGAACATCGTTCTAAAAGTATCTAATTTATTATAACTATAGAAAATTTACAGTTCTCTTCAATTGCTCTTAGGCATTTCTTTGTTACTTTTTTCTATAGCAAAAGTGCCTCAGGATATGTACTTTCAATAATACTCCTTTATATTAACTTCGAATAAACTTTATCCATGTTATGTTTGTGTACACCTTATCTATATAATGTACCTTTTATCTTCTTACAGAAACTCATCAAACCGTAAATATAGGAGAAGTAGTGGAGCTAACCTACTAGCTTTAAGGAGCAACAGTGGTTTGGCTGGCTCGAGTTCTGGTGCTATGGCCAGTATTTATAATGCACTTGCAGGCAGTGGTGACTTCCCATTACGTTCGACCCCAATTACACCATCGGCTACATCCAATCTAATGGCAATGGGTATGTTTTCCATTAGCCAGTTGAATATGGAATTAAGCGAACAACATATTGGGAGCAATGGTCGTCTGGAAATAACGTGTCTGGCGACAATACCGACACAAGTCGGCCTTGGCGAACAATATGCCGATTACAAAACGTACTCGGTTAAAGGTGAGTGTATTATAACCACCAAACAGCTTTTCATGATGTTAAATTCTTATTTTGTTTTTGTTCCTTTTTTAATTTTTATTTGAACCTAAATATTTTATTTACCCAAAAGACAAAAAACAAAAACTATAAGTGTTGAACAAATTCATGTTTTAATGTCATTTCCTAGTTTTTCTAAATTTGTTGTAATTTCATACGAATATGTAATTGTTTAGGGAGAACACGCGACAAAAACTTGCGGATTAATATTAAGTGTTTGCTTTTTCAATTTAATAATATATTAAAAGAAATAGGAAATTACATAAAACATTGTCCTTTCCCATACAAAAAATGTTATTGGAAATTGTAACAAGTACATTACAAAGTGTACAAATTTACGCTCTGGGAGTAAACTATTTTTTCTTTAAACCTTGGGGACGTCAGGTTAAAATAATTTTAGACATTCTTATTTTCCAAACCTGAACTGGAAGAACAAAAACTGCTTTGTTACTCCATGTATTGCAAGTTTCTCCGGGACAATGAAAATCCTTTGCTTAATAAATTAAGGCTCATTTTTAATGTTTGATTTTTATTAGTGTTGGCCACATACGTGGCTTCATTATAATTTGAACATTTACATCAGAAATTAAATGACCCCCCGTGACAACTCCCAAAGATCGGATTCAGTTTAATATTTAATTTTATCAATTTTATGTTTCATTTAAATATATTTTTATTTACCAATTTAATTCCTACTTGGAAGATGTATTTCTCTCCGGAATCCAACTTAAAAGAAGGCTTTTGCAGTTGGCTTGAATTGTTGTTTTTCTTTAATCATTTCAAATCATCCAGAAGTACCTTATACATTTTAATATGATAATTATTATTGATTAAAAGAGATTATAATTGTTTGTTACTAGTACCTGTGGCGTGATGACCGTATTGGGTTCAATCCCTGCCTGTGCCATCTAAAGTTTTTTTTCACGCGTGTTGACAAATCCTCCAAGAGTAATTGTTGCCATAAAAAGTGCTTTCTCAAATTAGCCGTTCGGATTCGGCTTAAAACTGTTAGTTCAACGGACTATTGCTCCACCTAATTTAATTATTTTACGATTGTTTTTTTTTTAAGCAACCACAATAAATCGTGCGAGTTATTTTCGAAGCACGGAGGAGGCCAGTATTTGGGTACAGGGCGTACAGCTAGAAGTCTAGTACCAAATGAAAGCTTACGTTTAGCCCAAACTATTCACCAAATGTTTTTGAATTTCGCCGATTTGATTTTTGACGACCAAACGTGTACCGTTGCATAATTCAGGTGGATTTAAATTACGCAGTAGGATAATAGGTGAACCAATATTTAATCGAAGATTATGTGGTGGCATTCCAAGTATATCTACTTAATTTAAAATTTCAATTAGAAAACGTACACTATCAATTTCATTAACAACAGTATCGATTGATTTAAAGGACATCAGATCGCCTATTAACAACTGTTGTATCTGGAAGTTAATTTCGTCAACATGAACATTTTTGGTTGCCAAAATAGCCCGACGACTGAGCCATCTATGATTCAAGTAATTACTCTGTATATCCGGAAAAATACTTCATTGTTTTCCTGAAGAACGTTGCAGTAATTGTCAGGCAGTTTAATGCATTGCGTTTTTGGTTGCAGTCCTATTTTACCGGCTCAATATCTAGTAATTTTTCGGAAAATATTTGTGCTGATGGATCATTTTGCAATCGTACGCGCATGAATATTTATGAGCCATTGTGCACTAATCCCAAATTACAATTGAACTCCTTCGCATCACTACAGCTATTCCAATATTCTTTTTTATGCTACATATATTGCATTTGGTTTATTATGAATGTTCAATGGCAGCTTGAATGTGCCGTTCGCCCTTCATCCAGCAAAGTATCCGCAATGCCTGACAATGTAACTGCAAATGCAATTTTAATTTATCCTTCAGTCTAAGTAACACGTGGCCGGCTATGCTAAAGCCAAAAATTGTAAAAGTAAAGTTCACTATATTTTTTACTACAAAATAAGTTTAACCTATACTTTTTGACAAATAATTTGCAATTAAATAATATTGCGATCATAAATTAATTGAGATGTAAGCCATTCTATCTTTAAAGTTGGATCAAACTGCACACGGTGTACAAATTTGATTAAAATCGGTTTAGTAGTTTAGGAGTTAATCGCGGACAAACATTGTGACACGTAATGTATATATATTAGATTGTGACGTGATACCACACTGATATAATTTTGAAAAAAAAATCAAATAACGTTTTTTTTATGCAACGAGAATAACGTTTTTGACAACTGGTAAAATTTTGAAAAAAATCGAATTGATACTCGTAGATTTCTTACAAAAAAATAAAAACCTAAAATAAACATTACAGTTGGTATAAATTGATTTTCGACTCAAATTTCAAAGTTTTCTTTTTACAAAAATTAAAATTTACAAAATATAGTACGTAAAATTGGTAAAAATTGATATTCGATTCTCGATGTCTCAAGAATAATGATTTTCTGTGCTAAATTTTGTTGTTAACTTAAGATATTGTTCTTAAAAAAATGTATCATAAAAGATATACAAATTTCAAGAAATGCTGCTAAAATTGGTAAAAATTGGTTTTGGACTAAAAATCTCGTTTACAAAAAAAGGTTTTGAAATCAAAATGTTTCATCATATGCAAAATATTGTTAGTAATTTTTTATTAATTTTTAAGAAAAATTCAACTGACAACTTAATTAATTTTTTGTGTATAATTTATATTTTAAGTATTCGTCAAATATGTAAACCTGGTAACTATAAATTTTCATGCATCTAAAAGATTCATTATCTTGTTGCATTTAGTTAATTTCAATAAATAAATACAAATACAAATACAAATACAAATACAAATACAAATACAAATACAAATACAAATACAAATACAAATACAAATACAAATACAAATACAAATACAAATACAAATACAAATACAAATACAAATACAAATACAAATACAAATACAAATACAAATACAAATACAAATACAAATACAAATACAAATACAAATACAAATACAAATACAAATACAAATACAAATACAAATACAAATACAAATACAAATACAAATACAATACAAATACAAATACAAATACAAATACAAATACAAATACAAATACAAATACAAATACAAATACAAATACAAATACAAATACAAATACAAATACAAATACAAATACAAATACAAATACAAATACAAATACAAATACAAATACAAATACAAATACAAATACAAATACAAATACAAATACAAATACAAATACAAATACAAATACAAATACAAATACAAATACAAATACAAATACAAATACAAATACAAATACAAATACAAATACAAATACAAATACAAATACAAATACAAATACAAATACAAATACAAATACAAATACAAATACAAATACAAATACAAATACAAATACAAATACAAATACAAATACAAATACAAATACAAATACAAATACAAATACAAATACAAATACAAATACAAATACAAATACAAATACAAATACAAATACAAATACAAATACAAATACAAATACAAATACAAATACAAATACAAATACAAATACAAATACAAATACAAATACAAATACAAATACAAATACAACAAATACAAATACAAATACAAATACAAATACAAATACAAATACAAATACAAATACAAATACAAATACAAATACAAATACAAATACAAATACAAATACAAATACAAATACAAATACAAATACAAATACAAATACAAATACAAATACAAATACAAATACAAATACAAATACAAATACAAATACAAATACAAATACAAATACAAATACAAATACAAATACAAATACAAATACAAATACAAATACAAATACAAATACAAATACAAATACAAATACAAATACAAATACAAATACAAATACAAATACAAATACAAATACAAATACAAATACAAATACAAATACAAATACAAATACAAATACAAATACAAATACAAATACAAATACAAATACAAATACAAATACAAATACAAATACAAATACAAATACAAATACAAATACAAATACAAATACAAATACAAATACAAATACAAATACAAATACAAATACAAATACAAATACAAATACAAATACAAATACAAATACAAATACAAATACAAATACAAATACAAATACAAATACAAATACAAATACAAATACAAATACAAATACAAATACAAATACAAATACAAATACAAATACAAATACAAATACAAATACAAATACAAATACAAATACAAATACAAATACAAATACAAATACAAATACAAATACAAATACAAATACAAATACAAATACAAATACAAATACAAATACAAATACAAATACAAATACAAATACAAATACAAATACAAATACAAATACAAATACAAATACAAATACAAATACAAATACAAATACAAATACAAATACAAATACAAATACAAATACAAATACAAATACAAATACAAATACAAATACAAATACAAATACAAATACAAATACAAATACAAATACAAATACAAATACAAATACAAATACAAATACAAATACAAATACAAATACAAATACAAATACAAATACAAATACAAATACAAATACAAATACAAATACAAATACAAATACAAATACAAATACAAATACAAATACAAATACAAATACAAATACAAATACAAATACAAATACAAATACAAATACAAATACAAATACAAATACAAATACAAATACAAATACAAATACAAATACAAATACAAATACAAATACAAATACAAATACAAATACAAATACAAATACAAATACAAATACAAATACAAATACAAATACAAATACAAATACAAATACAAATACAAATACAAATACAAATACAAATACAAATACAAATACAAATACAAATACAAATACAAATACAAATACAAATACAAATACAAATACAAATACAAATACAAATACAAATACAAATACAAATACAAATACAAATACAAATACAAATACAAATACAAATACAAATACAAATACAAATACAAATACAAATACAAATACAAATACAAATACAAATACAAATACAAATACAAATACAAATACAAATACAAATACAAATACAAATACAAATACAAATACAAATACAAATACAAATACAAATACAAATACAAATACAAATACAAATACAAATACAAATACAAATACAAATACAAATACAAATACAAATACAAATACAAATACAAATACAAATACAAATACAAATACAAATACAAATACAAATACAAATACAAATACAAATACAAATACAAATACAAATACAAATACAAATACAAATACAAATACAAATACAAATACAAATACAAATACAAATACAAATACAAATACAAATACAAATACAAATACAAATACAAATACAAATACAAATACAAATACAAATACAAATACAAATACAAATACAAATACAAATACAAATACAAATACAAATACAAATACAAATACAAATACAAATACAAATACAAATACAAATACAAATACAAATACAAATACAAATACAAATACAAATACAAATACAAATACAAATACAAATACAAATACAAATACAAATACAAATACAAATACAAATACAAATACAAATACAAATACAAATACAAATACAAATACAAATACAAATACAAATACAAATACAAATACAAATACAAATACAAATACAAATACAAATACAAATACAAATACAAATACAAATACAAATACAAATACAAATACAAATACAAATACAAATACAAATACAAATACAAATACAAATACAAATACAAATACAAATACAAATACAAATACAAATACAAATACAAATACAAATACAAATACAAATACAAATACAAATACAAATACAAATACAAATACAAATACAAATACAAATACAAATACAAATACAAATACAAATACAAATACAAATACAAATACAAATACAAATACAAATACAAATACAAATACAAATACAAATACAAATACAAATACAAATACAAATACAAATACAAATACAAATACAAATACAAATACAAATACAAATACAAATACAAATACAAATACAAATACAAATACAAATACAAATACAAATACAAATACAAATACAAATACAAATACAAATACAAATACAAATACAAATACAAATACAAATACAAATACAAATACAAATACAAATACAAATACAAAATACAAATACAAATACAAATACAAATACAAATACAAATACAAATACAAATACAAATACAAATACAAATACAAATACAAATACAAATACAAATACAAATACAAATACAAATACAAATACAAATACAAATACAAATACAAATACAAATACAAATACAAATACAAATACAAATACAAATACAAATACAAATACAAATACAAATACAAATACAAATACAAATACAAATACAAATACAAATACAAATACAAATACAAATACAAATACAAATACAAATACAAATACAAATACAAATACAAATACAAATACAAATACAAATACAAATACAAATACAAATACAAATACAAATACAAATACAAATACAAATACAAATACAAATACAAATACAAATACAATAAAAAACAAATACAAATACAAATACAAATACAAATACAAATACAAATACAAATACAAATACAAATACAAATACAAATACAAATACAAATACAAATACAAATACAAATACAAATACAAATACAAATACAAATACAAATACAAATACAAATACAAATACAAATACAAATACAAATACAAATACAAATACAAATACAAATACAAATACAAATACAAATACAAATACAAATACAAATACAAATACAAATACAAATACAAATACAAATACAAATACAAATACAAATACAATACAAATACAAATACAAATACAAATACAAATACAAATACAAATACAAATACAAATACAAATACAGAATACAAATACAAATACAAATACAAATACAAATACAAATACAAATACAAATACAAATACAAATACAAATACAAATACAAATACAAATACAAATACAAATACAAATACAAATACAAATACAAATACAAATACAAATACAAATACAAATACAAATACAAATACAAATACAAATACAAATACAAATACAAATACAAATACAAATACAAATACAAATACAAATACAAATACAAATACAAATACAAATACAAATACAAATACAAATACAAATACAAATACAAATACAAATACAAATACAAATACAAATACAAATACAATACAAATACAAATACAAATACAAATACAAATACAAATACAAATACAAATACAAATACAAATACAAATACAAATACAAATACAAATACAAATACAAATACAAATACAAATACAAATACAAATACAAATACAAATACAAATACAAATACAAATACAAATACAAATACAAATACAAATACAAATACAAATACAAATACAAATACAAATACAAATACAAATACAAATACAAATACAAATACAAATACAAATACAAATACAAATACAAATACAAATACAAATACAAATACAAATACAAATACAAATACAAATACAAATACAAATACAAATACAAATACAAATACAAATACAAATACAAATACAAATACAAATACAAATACAAATACAAATACAAATACAATACAATACAAATACAAATACAAATACAAATACAAATACAAATACAAATACAAATACAAATACAAATACAAATACAAATACAAATACAAATACAAATACAAATACAAATACGAAATCAAATACAAATACAAATACAAATACAAATACAAATACAAATACAAATACAAATACAAATACAAATACAAATACAAATACAAATACAAATACAAATACAAATACAAATACAAATACAAATACAAATACAAATACAAATACAAATACAAATACAAATACAAATACAAATACAAATACAAATACAAATACAAATACAAATACAAATACAAATACAAATACAAATACAAATACAAATACAAATACAAATACAAATACAAATACAAATACAAATACAAATACAAATACAAATACAAATACAAATACAAATACAAATACAAATACAAATACAAATACAAATACAAATACAAATACAAATACAAATACAAATACAAATACAAATACAAATACAAATACAAATACAAATACAAATACAAATACAAATACAAATACAAATACAAATACAAATACAAATACAAATACAATACAAATACAAATACAAATACAAATACAAATACAAATACAAATACAAATACAAATACAAATACAAATACAAATACAAATACAAATACAAATACAAATACAAATACAAATACAAATACAAATACAAATACAAATACAAATACAAATACAAATACAAATACAAATACAAATACAAATACAAATACAAATACAAATACAAATACAAATACAAATACAAATACAAATACAAATACAAATACAAATACAAATACAAATACAAATACAAATACAAATACAAATACAAATACAAATACAAATACAAATACAAATACAAATACAAATACAAATACAAATACAAATACAAATACAAATACAAATACAAATACAAATACAAATACAAATACAAATACAAATACAAATACAAATACAAATACAAATACAAATACAAATACAAATACAAATACAAATACAAATACAAATACAAATACAAATACAAATACAAATACAAATACAAATACAAATACAAATACAAATACAAATACAAATACAAATACAAATACAAATACAAATACAAATACAAATACAAATACAAATACAAATACAAATACAAATACAAATACAAATACAAATACAAATACAAATACAAATACAAATACAAATACAAATACAAATACAAATACAAATACAAATACAAATACAAATACAAATACAAATACAAATACAAATACAAATACAAATACAAATACAAATACAAATACAAATACAAATACAAATACAAATACAAATACAAATACAAATACAAATACAAATACAAAATACAAATACAAATACAAATACAAATACAAATACAAATACAAATACAAATACAAATACAAATACAAATACAAATACAAATACAAATACAAATACAAATACAAATACAAATACAAATACAAATACAAATACAAATACAAATACAAATACAAATACAAATACAAATACAAATACAAATACAAATACAAATACAAATACAAATACAAATACAAATACAAATACAAATACAAATACAAATACAAATACAAATACAAATACAAATACAAATACAAATACAAATACAAATACAAATACAAATACAAATACAAATACAAATACAAATACAAATACAAATACAAATACAAATACAAATACAAATACAAATACAAATACAAATACAAATACAAATACAAATACAAATACAAATACAAATACAAATACAAATACAAATACAAATACAAATACAAATACAAATACAAATACAAATACAAATACAAATACAAATACAAATACAAATACAAATACAAATACAAATACAAATACAAATACAAATACAAATACAAATACAAATACAAATACAAATACAAATACAAATACAAATACAAATACAAATACAAATACAAATACAAATACAAATACAAATACAAATACAAATACAAATACAAATACAAATACAAATACAAATACAAATACAAATACAAATACAAATACAAATACAAATCCAAATACAATACAAATACAAATACAAATACAAATACAAATACAAATACAAATACAAATACAAATACAAATACAAATACAAATACAAATACAAATACAAATACAAATACAAATACAAAAATACAAATACAAATACAAATACAAATACAAATACAAATACAAATACAAATACAAATACAAATACAAATACAAATACAAATACAAATACAAATACAAATACAAATACAAATACAAATACAAATACAAATACAAATACAAATACAAATACAAATACAAATACAAATACAAATACAAATACAAATACAAATACAAATACAAATACAAATACAAATACAAATACAAATACAAATACAAATACAAATACAAATACAAATACAAATACAAATACAAATACAAATACAAATACAAATACAAATACAAATACAAATACAAATACAAATACAAATACAAATACAAATACAAATACAAATACAAATACAAATACAAATACAAATACAAATACAAATACAAATACAAATACAAATACAAATACAAATACAAATACAAATACAAATACAAATACAAATACAAATACAAATACAAATACAAATACAAATACAAATACAAATACAAATACAAATACAAATACAAATACAAATACAAATACAAATACAAATACAAATACAAATACAAATACAAATACAAATACAAATACAAATACAAATACAAATACAAATACAAATACAAATACAAATACAAATACAAATACAAATACAAATACAAATACAAATACAAATACAAATACAAATACAAATACAAATACAAATACAAATACAAATACAAATACAAATACAAATACAAATACAAATACAAATACAAATACAAATACAAATACAAATACAAATACAAATACAAATACAAATACAAATACAAATACAAATACAAATACAAATACAAATACAAATACAAATACAAATACAAATACAAATACAAATACAAATACAAATACAAATACAAATACAAATACAAATACAAATACAAATACAAATACAAATACAAATACAAATACAAATACAAATACAAATACAAATACAAATACAAATACAAATACAAATACAAATACAAATACAAATACAAATACAAATACAAATACAAATACAAATACAAATACAAATACAAATACAAATACAAATACAAATACAAATACAAATACAAATACAAATACAAATACA
>OV049924.1:295749100-295902218 GCA_920104205.1 Eupeodes latifasciatus | reverse complement strand
TTCTGTAGTCTGAGATCGTCTTAACAATGCCACTTGATTTGCATTACGCGTTCGCCGGCCTATGTTTGGTCGTCTTTCTCCTGGCATTTTACCTTCACTCAACAACTCAACAGTATTTTGGAAAATATAAACACAAAGCAATAACTCAGCAATATTTTGGAAAATATAAACACAGCAAAGCAATAATTATCGCTGATAAAATGAAATGACATATGATGACATTAAATTTGTTTGACAGAACTAACGTCACTTTTTTATCTTCTATTGTTTTGCCAAAGGCTCAAATTGGCTTTTAAGTATTAGTACAAATTGTTTGTATATGGGAGTATAGAAAATGTTGATTTAACACCTTTTCAAGATTTTTTTTTCAAATTTTCTCTACGTACAAACCTTCTCTGGACTTCCACTGTTACTCTAATTTTTCCACGTCGCGACGACGACCACGACTACGACCACGACGATCCCGAACAAAACCACGACGAAGACTAGAACCTAGAACGTAAAGAAGGTCGTAGAAAAATTCAGCACATTCAGCACGTATGATGCTGATGTCTCCGGCCACTCAGCTTAGGGTGAGTTCAGCGAATCAATTGATATCGTATTTGAGATGATATCGTAGTTGATCAAATAAATTGATCAGAATATAAAAATGTCGATGACCACAGGGGTGTATGTATAATGTATATCCTGAAATTGAGAAATAGGGCGCCAGTATTTTTTTTTTTTATAATTAAGGAAATTGCAAACCTTCGGAGCAAAACCGACGGTGAAAGAAGTTTCAATAAAAGTTTAAGTCTTGGAATTAATTTTTAAAATATTTTTTATTAAGTAAATTGCCTGGAAAACCTTGCAATTAAGTAGGGCTAAAACCCAGGATCTTTTAAACAAAGAAACAAATCGTTATTCAAGAAAAGATAAGATAAGATGGACCGTTAACGTTTAGTCCCGAAAAATGTTAACGGTTTTATTTTAAGCGGGTCACGAGTTCCGTAATTTTCGGAAATAAAGCGAACAGCCAAAGCCAAACGATAATTTTTCTGAGAACAATGTCTCGACAACGAAATAATGTGATTCAACGGAAATAATTTTTAATCAAATAAACCAACAATTATACTTAGCTTATTTCTCCTGCCAGATTTCCCTTCCTTACTTAACCAATTTTCCTTCTTTTTCCTCTCCTGTATCTCAAAAGAGTATATTCAACCAAGTCTCCAAAATTATTCTCCTTTTCCAATTTCGTAGCTTACAAAAAAGAGACCTCCCAGGCTTTTTCCAAGCCTGGATGAACCCTTTTTCTTCAAAAACCCAGTGCTTTCAGCAACTCAGTGACTTGGGTTTCGGTCGCGTCATTTTTCAGCAATGCTCAGCTTGTTTGCGTGAGTGTGCCAACGCAGTTGCAAACCCAGTAGCCTTCTCTTACTCGCACTTTAATCTCCCCAGCTTAATGCAAGTCACCCCTGAATTCGCCGCGCTCTACTCTGACTTGTAGAGGGCGGGAATGCAGTGGGTGCATTCAGCCACCTAACATCCCCGATTCAATTTTGAATGAAAGAAAAACCTTGGAACTCAAGAAATTTGATTGTTCACATTTTTCATTTTTCCCCACCGATATTTCCCAGCAAAACAAATATAATTGTGAAAACTTGATGGAAATTAGTAAGTTTCGATTAATAACAATTGTGGAAGTGAAATATGGCAGAAGTTCGCTACACGCGTTTTAAAGTTATTTCCTTTGACTTTCGCGCAGATTTGGGGAAATAGGGACTTACGTTATCGTTCCATCTTGTACATTAAAGTATAATGAGGGTGTAAAAGTTGGGCTTAAATCCATTCTCCCATGGAGTAACTTCGGCATTCGGAGACCAAGTGTCGACCGTGCCAATTTTGGTTTACTGGAGTCAGACCATCCGTCTGACACTTATGGTGGTAATTATGCTCATTCTTCGGGGACTGGCTCTCACCCGTTCTTAGTATTTGACAAGAGCGCCCGTCTGTCACTTTAGTTAAAGTGGAAAGCTTATCCACTTTATATATATAAAATCGACATCTTTCCAAAGTACTGAGAGAGTGAACCGATGGCTGATGGACCATGGCTGCCCTTCTCTCTCTCAGTAGATTGTAGGAAACACCTGTAGGAATGGAGGAGGGAGGAACAAGTATTTGGATGACAGAGAGAATAGTTCTTGTCGCGGTAATTTTTACCGTGACACCACGAAAAATTCAAGACCAAAATTATCCAAATCGGTTAAGGCATTGTTGAGTTATAACATTACAACCAAAAGTGGCATTGATTTTTATATATATAGATTACTGAATGTCGAAAACGGTATTTTCTGTGAGATAAAAATAGTTTGAGGCCAATATTTTTAAATTTTGAATAGATATTTGAGTCGAAAGTTAATTTTTACCAAAGTTTTAGTATTGTTTTTTTAGGTTTTTATTTTTTGTACAAATAACCGTCATTGCAATTTTTCTCAAAATTTTACCGATTATTATTTTAAACAATATTTCCTATAAGATTAAATTAGCTTAAAGCCATAATTTCACATTTTTGAAATGATATTGGAGTCGAAAATTACTTAAATTTCAATTTTTAACAACTTTTAGTAATGTTTTGTTTAAGTTCTTATTTTTTGTAAAAAAAAACTATCAATTTAATTTTTCTCAAAATTTAATTGATGGTTGAAAACAATATTTCCTATAAGAAAAAATTAATTTGAAGCCAATATTTCAAATTTTTGAAAGGATATTTGAGTCGAAAACTAATTTTTATCAACTTTCATTAATTTTTTCTTAGGTTTTTATTTTTTGTCAGTTCCATTTTTCTCAAAATTTAACTGAAAAAGGCGAAATTAGTTTAAAGCCAATACCTCAATGTTTTAAAAAGATATTTGAGTCAAAAACCAATTTTTACCAACTTTTATTAATTTTTTTTTGGTTTTTAATTTTTGTAAGAAAAACTGTCAATTAAATTTTTTCTTAAAATTTTAACGAATGTTGAAAACAATATTTCTTATAAGAAAAAGTTAGTTGGAAGCCATAATCTCTAATTTTTGAAAAGATATTTGAGTCGAACATCAATTTTTACCAACTTTGAGTAATTTTTTTTTAGGTTTTTATTTTTTATAAATTTTTCCAGATGTTAAAAACATTATAATGTTTTCGTTGCACAAAATTATTTTGGAGATAAAATCATTTTTTGTTCGTAAAGTTTTCGAGGTTACAAATATTATTTTTTTCAGTTTTTTTGTTTTATAAAAAAAACCGTTAATTGGATTTTTTTCCAAAAATATATTTGTTTTATATCACGGTACAATATATGATATAAAATTTCATTCAAGTCCCTAGCGTTATTGGTCCGTGAGATATTTAGTGTTAACAAAAATGTTCACCTTTTAAAAAAAAAAAACCAACCAGTCAATTTTTTTGAGAGTCCTTTGTGCATCTTTCTGCATTATTATCTGTATATCCAAATGTATTTGAAGTCGATATCTCCATTGGTTCTTGAGCTATGGACGACGAAAAAAGCTTCGCGAACGTACGGACGTAAGAACGTACGTACACATCCACGCACAGACATAGATAATAATAATAATAACAATATAATAAATTATCCAAATAAATTGGATACTTTTATAATTATTCTAATTTACGTAGTCTTGTCTTGTTATCAAGAACACTGGCGCAATGGAATGTTCTTTTATTGTTTTGTGTATTGTGTTTATTTTTATTTTTGTTTATTTATATTAAAAATAATAACCGGCAACAGATTTCTTGTTCTTGCTTAATATAAAATGTAAATATTATTTCATATATTATATTATCTTATTACACTCAAGGAAGCATCATGATAGTATCATTTTGAACCAACCAAAACCACCTACGTTCCTTCAAACATCAAAAATCTTTTTGTTTCAATGTTGTTGTTTTGTTTATGATATAACATTTTGTGTAATGCAAAGAAAAAAACACCCTAATGAATTCCTCGACACAATTACAAAAGCAGCATTAGAAGACGAAAAATATAAATGCTTGTTCAACATTCATGGATTTTAATGAGATCCTCAGTTTTGTTTTGGCTACTGAAATGCATGCCTCTATATACATATGTACGTCGTATAATGTACATTTTGTGATGTACTGCTTATTCAAGTACAATTTTCGTGTCTGATAGGTGTCATAGCAGTAAAAGCAAAAAGTAATAGTATTTACTTTGTAGAAGGCACTGTTGCCACTTTTAATAATTTGTCATTAATCTGTACAGGTGGGGTTCAAATTAAGTTTAAATTAAAACTATTTTTTACGAAAAATTATGACTTATAACGCTTTTTTTTGTTTACAACGAGAGGTGTTAATTTTACACAATTTAAGTCTTAAACAATCAATGGGGTTACAACTTAAGGTCTTGCTATATTTAATCCATAAACAGAATTTAATTCTTAGATAGTATTCAAATGTCAAGTACAAAATTAATTTTCCATTCATAATCAATGAAAAATGAAAATGGTTACTTGGGCGTATACGCACTTTTTTATATTTTTTAATTGAATTGTTTTTAAGGAAGAATATTAATTTTTTTATTTCAATTCGTTAAATACTCACGGAAACAATGCTTTTAGAGAATAAAAATAACGTAAATAAATTATTCTAAACTGTTAAAGAACATTATTTTATATCTAATGCATTTTAGGTTATAATTTATTGACTCTATACGAAACTAAAATTTTAAAATTTATAAAATATTGAAATCATTTGATTGAGGAGGCTATTTAATACATAGTTTGATCGAATAAATACATATATGGCACAGTTGTTTCTCTAGTATTGTAGTACTTGTACAAATACAACTAAAATTTAACTGACTTAGAACTGATGGAGATGATATTGCTTACTTAAATACTTAAGGTGGCGCTACAGCCCTGTGTAAACTAGGGCCTCACCCAACAAACTTCTCCATCTAGCTCAGACCCTAGCTAGATGTCTCCAGTTGAGCACTCCAAGTTGGGTGAGGTCACTTACCAGTTGTGCACGCCACCTGATGCGTGGATTCGAAGACTTTCGCATTGGTTTCCATGCGCTCTAGGTGACTAGTGATCTCAGTCGTTGGACTTTTATCGATCTGTTTAAGCAAGAGTAATTCTTCGTTTGATCTTAGCGCTAGTGTTCTTTTCTGTGTTCAGTAGTTATTTTTGACGTGGGAGCTCTGCACTACTCTGCCATATTCGGCCTTGGAATCGATGAAGAGATTGTCGGTGTCGATTTGATGTTTTCGACTATTTTTTTACCGATTATTCTATTAAGGATGCCTTCCCTTTCCAGCGTAGCATTCAAATCGCCCAGGACAAGAAAATGTTTTGTTCAAGAGCTCGAAGAACATATTGTTGGTGCTATCATCCTTCTCTTCTGTGGAGGCATGTGCGCATATTATGTTGCCGAATTTAACCTTGATGCGGATGGTCATTAGGTGTTTTTTGATGTACATATATCTCAAGACTTGTTGCCCAAGTCTGGCTCCAGTGAAAAAGCCGCTGTAGTAAGTGAAGCAATTTTTATTCTCTTCATGCCCGACCCATCCCATCGCATTTCCTGGATGGCGGTGATATTTGCTTTATAGCAGTCTAGCGCCTTTGCTAAATCTGTGGCTGCATATAGTCTATTAAGGGACCTAACATTGCACGTGCTCATCCGAAGTTTGTTGTATTTAAATCGTTTGCGTGGGTTGTCAACAGTAAATCTGTCCGTATGTGAGGCTTGTTGGTACTTCGCAACTAATTCTTCTTTACGTGGTCAGGAATTTAACCTTAAGGCATGACCTTCAACCTGAAGGACCAGGTCCTTGATTTAACTCCAAGGGAAAGAATCGGTATAACCGCTCCTTACAGGCCTGGGCTCCAAATATGTAGTAAGGTGTTCACTAAGTAGTTCAACTTTAATAGAACTGTAGAGGCCACCGTTGATTCCATCATGGGAATTCCTGCACTGCCGTCTTGATAAAAGGAGAGGTGCCACCTCTCCCCGCTCTCGCGATTACTACCCCCAACTGTTTTCGCCTTGTTGTGGCGAGGGGGCTTACGTCTAACTCTTCAGCAATCCAGCTGCGGAGTAAGGCAACTAAGAAAACCAACAAAAGCAGAGATGTCAATCTAAAATAATGAATAATGGATAAAAGTTTACAAGAAGAAAAAAATCGAACGGGGATATACGTTCAAAAGTCGGTAGAAGTCACGGCTGCCGGCGAGGTCTTGGCTTCGCAAAAAGCTAAGTCGCCAGTGACAGAAGTAAACTTCAAAGAAGAAAAACGAGAGTTAAAAAGACAACCGGTCATTCTCTCAGTAGATCTCCTTCCCGACTTAGATAGTTTAACTATCAAAGGTACGGAGACCTCGGACAGTCCTCCTTCCATAGGTAGTCAAACCGAAGACGAGCTACTGATGGAACCGAGTCAAGAAGAGACTATGCTGAAGTCTGCTGCACCCCTCAAAGCGTCGAGGCAACGCAGCAACTACAGATCCTCCAAAAGATTCGTGGAAAAGACCGAGTTGAAAGACCCTGCCACGCTCAGTTCGAGAGATAAAGCTCTCCTAAAAAAGCACAGAAAGCTAGTTAAGAACTTTGAGCGGCAGCTGGCAGAGACTGCCACTGCACCCAGGGGACAACAAGGCAAGTGAATGCCGAAGTCGGAGAGCAAAGGAGTAGATGCTGCCAAATCTAGGTCTGTCCCTAAAAAGGCAAACCGTGAACAGGCTGGCAATAACTCGACCGCTCGGAACGAAAAAGGAAAAGTTCAGGCGACTTCCAGCAAGAAACAGCTAGCCAACGCTAGGAAAGACCAAGCACCGGCAAGCACCTCTTCTGGAATGAAACCAGGAACGTCCAAGAGACAAATATCAGAGGAGACAGTCAAGCTAGACGGTGCTAAGAAACTTAGAACCAACAGCTTCGACACCACCCCGATCGACCTACAAATTGCCATTATAAGCCGTGACGACCCAGATGGGAAAATCTCGGCAAAAAACTGGCTTCATGTAGAAAATGAGATCCTCAAAGCTATGATGGCAGCATCAGAGAACGATAGTTCTGAAGACTATATCTTTGATGGTGCCGGATGGCGGCGAGGAGTTAAAGTGGTCTGCTGCGGTGACCAGAAATCACGGGAGTTTCTGAGCCGTACAATCGCCAACATTGGCGAACTATGGGAAGGTTCCTCCCTTGAGATTCTACCCGCCGCAGCTCTACCACTCCGCCATCAGTTTAGCATATGGATCCCCGCTCCTGCAGATCATGAGGACGCAGCCATTATTAAGCTGTTGGCGAAACAGAACAAAGAGCTTCCCATTTTAGAATGGAAGCTCCAAGAAAGAGTCATGGAGGCGAAGGGAAGGACCTCTTGTTTGTGGCAGACAAGAAATCTGACCTTCTGCTGAAAGAGAGAAAAGACGTGTTGAAGTATGGTCTCGGAACCGTAAAGGTTAAGAGGCATGAGGGCAAAGGGGAGTCAAAAGCTGCAAGTGGTGCAAATAAACCTGCACCACGCTAAAGCAGCAACGTACGACCTTACGCTCTACATGTCTCACGAGAACGTGGATGTGGCCTTGATCCAGGAACCATGGTTAGGCAAAAACCGAATCCGTGGGTTGAGGTCAAAACACTACAACCTTTTCCACTCCACGTCAGATGAAGGTGATATTAGAAGTTGTATCCTAGTGAAAAAATCAATTAACGCTTTCTTCCTATCTAGGTACAGCAACAAGGACAACACGGCAATCAGCGTCGAATCGAATGAAGGAAACTTCATTTTAGCGTCGACGTACATGCCGTACGAGGAGGAGAGCCCACCATCAAAAACTGTCCGTGATCTTGTGGTCCATGCCACAGCAAGCGGCACACCTTTGGTGGTAGGAGGTGATGCCAACGCTCACCACACTCAATGGGGCTCAAAGGATATCAATAAAAGGGGTGAGTCAACTTTTGAATATATTCTCTGTTCTAATTTATCGTTATGTAATAGGGGTAATCACCCTACCTTTCGAAACAAAAACAGGGAGGAAATCATAGATTTGACTCTTATTAGCAATAATAGTAAAATTTCAGTTGAAGACTGGAGAGTCTCACCTAAAGAATCTTTTTCGGATCACTTTATGATACTCTTCTCTATAGACAGGAACTTTACTGAAAAGAAACCTTACAGGAACCCAACTAGAACGAATTGGACAGAGTACGAAAAATGGCTGAAAGACTGTATTGATCCACCAGAGGACAATACAGGTCTAAGTACTTCAACCATTGACACTGTTGTCCAAAACTTGTCTAGCAAAATGAGAATGTCTTTTGAAAAACACTGCTCTTTATCTCGTTCCAATAACTCCACTAACCCACCCTGGTGGAATGGTGTACTAAAGAAACGTAGAACAGAGGTCAGAAAACTTTTCAATAAAGCTAAACTGAGTAAATTAGAAGAGGACTTAAAGTCTTATAGAGCCGCACTTAACACTTACACCAAAGAGTTAAGGAAGGCCAAAAAGGATTCGTGGGCTAAACATTGTGAATCCATTGAAAAAACAAGCGAGGCGGCAAGGCTCCGTAGAACCCTGGCCCTTAATCCCACGATCCCGGGGTACATAAAACACCCTGATGGAACATGGTCGAACTCGAGCCTAGAGAAGCTTGAACTCTTCATGAAAACTCATTTCCCCGGTTGTAAAAACCCAGAAAGTTCCGATTGCTTGCAATAGAACACGCTGGATTTTACTCACACGGAATCAAAGTTAGAACTAAATCGGGTTATTACTGAGCAGAAGATTATCTGGGCAATAAACTCGTTCAAACCCTATAAATCAGCGGGGCCAGACGGGATTTTCCCAGCTCTTCTTCAAAATGCTCTCAAAGTAATAACTCCGTGGCTTAGGGTAATCTTCATAAGTTGTATCAAACTTAGATACGTCCCTAATAGCTGGAAAAAGGTCAAGGTAGGCTTTATCCCAAAAGCAGGGAAACCGACTCACTCGACCGCTCAGGATTATAGACCAATAAGTCTCTCTTCGTTTCTCCTTAAGACACTAGAGAGGATAATTGATCTACATGTTAGAGAACTTCTCAACGAAAACAACTTTTGCAACTACCAACACGCTTACCTTAAAGGTAAATCAGTGGAGACTGCCTTGCATGAAGTAGTTTCACATATTGAGAAAAGTCTTGAACATAAAGAATATACCCTGGCAGCATTTCTTGATATCGAGGGTGCGTTTAATAACGTTAAAACGGAATCGATCAAGACTGCCTTAGTTGAAGTTGGGGTTGAATCTGTCATTGTCGATTGGATCTTCACCATGTTAAATGACAGAAATATCAACTCTCAAATAGGAGTTAGCACTATTGAGAAAACAGTTACTAGAGGCACACCACAGGGAGGAGTCATCTCACCTCTGCTCTGGATCCTCGTAGTCAACAAAATTCTCACAAAGTTCAAAGATCAGGGCATTAAAATAGTAGCATATGCAGATGACATAGTGGTTTTGATAACAGGCAAGTTTCTTACCATCATCGAAAACATTATAGAAAATGCATTAAGGATTTATCTTCTTGGGCAACTAAGAACGGTCTCGGGGTCAACCCCACCAAGACAGAGTTAGTTTTGTTCACGAAGAAAAGGAAACTGGAGGGCTTCAACCCTCCCAAACTAAATGGCATTCCTCTAAAACCTTCTAAGGAAGCTAAATTTCTAGGAGTAATCCTTGACTCCAAGCTTACATGGAAGCGTAATACTGAGGAAAGAATGAAAAAAGCACTATGTGCATTCTACACATGCAAAAAGACCTTCGGTGTACGTTGGGGTATGCGACCGCAAGTCATCCAATGGATGTACACAGCGATTGTCAGACCCATTCTTACCTATGGCTCTATTGTATGGTGGAAGGCGGTGGAAAAATCAAGCTATCTCAAGAACCTGAATAAGGTACAGAGACAAGCCTGTATAGGAATAACAGGGGCCCAAAGATCCACACCACAAGCTGGATTGGAAATGATCTTGGACCTCCCGGCTCTGGATGAGTTCATAAAGTGCACGGCAGCCAAAACTGCAATTCGTTTAAGAGAACTGAGTTTTTGGAGGCATAGCACTTATGGCCACGGGTAAATCTTACAAAGATATGACACGATTCCAGGACTGAGTGAGACCACCGATTATATCCCCCCTTTACTAGATTTCGACAGAAAATATTCTATTTTCATACCAGAAAGACAGGGTTGGGATCCCAATTCACTTATAAGTAAACAGGGTATCCCTTTCTACACTGACGGTTCAAAAATGGAATCAGGAACAGGTGCTGGAGTGTTTTGCCAATCTCTCAACATCAGAGCGTCATATACACTCCCGGCTGACTGTAGTGTCTTTCAGGCCGAGGTCTTTGCCATTGGAAAAGCAGCTGAATTGGCACATCACGAAAAGCTAAGCTCATCGGAGATTACTTTTTTCGTGGACAGCCAGGCTGCTATCAAAGCCTTAGCCAGTGAGAGCATAAGATCAAAAGCAGTTTTAAACTGTAGGAAGGAATTAAATAAAATCTGCCACACTAACCGGGTAAAGCTCTGCTGGGTTCCCGGACATAGCAATATAGAAGGGAATGATATAGTAGACGAACTAGCCAGGAAAGGGTCAAAAGCAGACACAAGTAGTAGCGACCATTCAGTTAGGGGACCACTCGTCCCGATTGGGATACTCAAGAGGAAGATAGACCTTAAACTAAAAGAGAAAACCAATATCTCCTGGAAATCCAGGAACGATTGTGCAATCTCTAGAAGTTTATGGCCTAACACAAATGAAAAGGAAACTCGGTATATTCTATCGCTGAGTAAAAAGAACATTAAAATCTTGATAGGTGTACTAACAGGTCATTGCGCCATTGGCACAATGGCTAATAGAATAGGGGCATTTGCACCCGATTTTTGTAGGAGCTGTCAGGATGAGGAGGAAATGGAAACCATTAAACACCTGCTCTGCGACTGTCCGAACCTCCAAACCAGCTGACTCCGTCATTTCGGAAACAGGTTTGTTGGAGAACTGGATGATCTAGCACAGGTCTCAATGGCGAGCATGAGGAAATTTATAGGTAGCACAGGCTGGTTCGTTAACGAGCCCGTCTACGCTAATCGACAGAGTTGAATTGAACTGAAGAGCATCGATGCTAAATTTTTACTTTTACAGGGGATCACAATGGACCAATAGGCCCCCGTGTACGCAACAGCTTCTTGCTGTGCACACACCTTACAACCTAACCTAACCTAACCTAACCCCCAACAACTTTCCACTGGGGTTGGAACCAAATCTCCACTATAGGTCCTAGGCGCTGATGGTTACCGCGGGGATGTGAGAGTAGGAGTTGATAGACAAAGGTGGGTTTTTGAGAAAAACCTATGGTTGTGTTCTTTTGAATGCACATGTCTACCATTTGAACATCTTACAATTTTACTGTGGGAAAATCTGCAGAGTTTGTGCCATATTTTTCTTGTGTGAGAAAAAAATAGATCATGAGTTTGTATCATTATTTCTAGCACCTAAGGAGGAAAAGTACAAGTTACTGACCATCTCCGTTTTCCGTTGGATCTCAATAATTTAAACGAATTGGTAAAACATTCTGTCTTCTGCTTTGGAGATTCGTTTGTTACATAATTGATACGTTTGGGACGGTGAAAGAAAACTTTTTCTGAAGAATGTATTAGATTGGCATTTATTAGATGTTATTGCATCAGATTAGAAAAACATGAACATTTTTGAGCAGATATTATTAATTTTATTCTTTTAATATCATCCACATAAATAAAAAGATTAGAGGAGAAATTACTTAACTAACATTATTGATGGAACAAGCACAAATATTGTTGGTCATGAAGATCTCCTGACATAGAAACGAAGTTTGAAGACTAAACCAGGAACATTTATTAACTGGAGTTTTTGAGATAAACAAAGAGAATTTAAAGACTGATCTCTTCTTGTCAAAAAGGCCATACAAAATTGACTGTTAATGTTTTTATTTTATTATTTATTATTACATATATTTTATTTTGCCAAGCCTTTCATAGGGACAAAATGCATATCATTGAACTTAGATACAATTTCATTTTTTCGTATTTTAGCTTTACGACTGTGGTGTTCCAGGTAGAGGGCTATGACAGTTATTATCATTACAACCCTAAGTTTTGGTTAAAATCTGTGAAGAAAGTTGAGTTTACAAAAAAGATTGCTGAACGAATCTAAAAACCTTTAAAAATAAAACACAAATTTCTATAGTGGCAACCATTACAAGACGTCGCAGGTATTAGCTATAGACCCTGTAAAGCTCTAGAAAAAGTGCTTCTGAATGTGTTTGTCTTTGTTTAATTTTCGTTCTTCCTTACGTTGTTCCTTGTTTATCTATGATTCATTCCTTCGCATCGTGTCGTCGTCTTATGTTTTCTTTTATTTCGCTTCATTAATGTCCTCTCACGAATGTGTAATTTGTTCCCCTATAGTTCTTTGTTTGTGTTCTTATTTTCGTAGGGGTTTTGAAATGGCCACATGTTTCTTATTCGGCTTTGTTTTATGCTTCCAACGAAGACGACTAAAGGTGGGTAGGCGGATGTAGAAGTCTGAGTATTATCTTAGCGACTGCGGAAAAGTAGCGCTGTAGCTGGTTGTTTAGTGTTTACTTTTAATTTATTTTCTAGTTGATTACTTTGACGGATAGTCCTGGATAGGTGGGTTAGATATAGGTTGTTGGCATCGCACTGAATGTCACATTTTGTGTCATGTCAATAGCACACTATGACGATGACGTCTCAAGAGATATTGCTGAATAAATAATAATACAGGAAGAGATTTGCTATTCATAGAAACTTCTATAGAAAGTATTATTTTCTTTAACTCTATAGCGACTAAAATAGAAACATTAATTTATGATTAAGAACAAAGTAAAATGTTTTAGGAAATGAATTGATGAGTAGGAATAAAAGTTTTAAGCAATCAACCATTAGCAACGGGCGAAACAGTAAATTATAAATATACGAATGAAATAAATATTCTATGTTTATCAGACATGCTACCCGACCAAATTCTAAGTTTAGTTTTGAAGAAAATAGTGTAAGTTGCAACAAGTGATAACGTCAAAAAAAGAAACGTTACACATTTTTCTTGAAAACTCAAGTGTTTCAGACAAAACAAAATAATTTCTCATTCAATTTACTTACTTAAGGTGGCGCTACAGTCCAGTGTGAACTAGGGCCTTACCCAACAAACTTCTCCATCTAGCTCGGTCCCTAGCTAGATGTCTCCAGTTGCGCACTCCAAGTTGGGTGAGATCACTTTCCACTTGTGTTTGCAGTCTTCCTCTACTGCTCTGTCCTGTGAGCGTGGCGGAGCCTGGGAAGACAAAGTCCTTAACTACATCAAACTTACGTTCCATGGTGACATTTTGACCGAGTTCCTTTCGTGATGACAGAATGTATTTTGTTTTGCACTCATTTACCGTTAAACCCATTTTTGCCGCCTCTACGATTATGTCAATGTCATCAGCATATGATAATATTTGGACAGGCTTTTGAAAGAAAATAACTCTAGTGTTAACGTGGGAGCTCTACACTGTTCTTTCCAGGACGATGTTAAGGAAATCGCATGACAGTGCATTACCTTTTATTAAGCCTTTTTTTGACATCGAATGGTTTTCTTTGGTTATTTTCTACCTTCATGGAGCAGTGTGAATTCTCCATGGTCATCCTGCACAAACGGACGAGTTTGGCAGGAATGCCAAAACTAGACATGGCTCTATACAGCTCGTCCCTGAAGATGCTGTCATATGCGGCCTTGAAATCGATGAAGAGATGGTGGGTGTCGATTTGATGTTCTTGGGTTTTTACAGGATCTGTCGTAATATGAATATTCGATCGACTGTAGACTTTCCTGGTTTTAAACCACACTGATAAGGACCTATCAGGTTGTTGACGATGGGCTTTAGACGTTCCCAAATTACTGCAGAGAAGATTTTGTAAGCGATGTTAAGTAGATCGATTCCTCTATAGTTGCTGCAGTTTTGAGGGTCTGCTTTTTTCAGTATCGGGCAAACAATACTGAGGTTCCATTCATCGGGATTGCTTTCTTCCGACCAAATTTTACAGATAAGTTGGTGCATGCTCCTAACCAAATTATCTCCAGCTACTTTGAAGAGCTTGGCATTCAATCCATCTGCTTTAGTGGCTTTGTTAGACTTCGGCTTAGATATGACAATATTTACTTCGTCTAAGTCAGGAAGACAATATTCTCAGCATTGAAGGCGCTTCTTTTATGATGTTTCCATTTTAGTCTTTATAGCCTTGGGTTCGTGGTTTATGTAATTCTGAATTTCGTTTCACCTGCTCATAAAACTTTCGAACTTTATTTACCTGCCAACATTTCTCATAAAACCAGGGGTTTCTTGTTGGTGGCTACTTGAAACCTAGAAGCGGCTTCTCTGATTGCATCTTATCAATACTGCCTCTGGTTCTCGATACATTGTGTTTGCGGTAGAGAACTTCGAAAGATTTTACTTGGGACTCGGTCGGAGAAGGATTTGGTGATCTCTTGGGATTTTAGTCGAACGACGCTCTATCTTCTCCCAGCATCTCCTTGTTTTGCCTTGGGTCTTTAAACCTGAAGAGTTACCATGGCTACAACGAGGTAATGGTCCGAGTCGATGTTAACTTCTCGGAAATCTCGGACATCTATGATGCTGGAAACGTGTCTAGCCTCGATTGCAATATGGTCAATCTGGTTGATAGGTAGATTGATCTGGAGAACTCCAAGTTCCTTTGTGGATGGTTGAGGTGTGGAAAATGCGTATTGGTTACCATGTCGTTTCGCCCCGTCAAAGATGTCTTTCCTTCCAAGCTTGGCATTAAAATCGCCCAAGACAATTTTAATATCGTACCGAGGACACTGCCCATATGTTTTATCCAAGAGTTCGAAGAACATATTCTTGGATATTCATCCTTTTCTTCTCTGGGGGTGTGTGCACATATTAGGCTTTTGTTACCGAATTTAATCTTGATACTAATGTCGATGAGGCGCTCGTTGATGCACCTATAGATCAAGACTTGTTGCCGCCTCCAAATAAGCTTATTTGGTTTTCTCGGTAGCAGTCACCGTAGTTAAAATCGCAGTTTTGTCATGCTTTTTCTGCCCGGCCCATCCCATTGCATTTCCTGGGTGGCTGTGATATTTTATATTTGTCTAGGGCCTCAGCTAATTCTTCGACTGCACGGGGTCTATTAAGGGATCTAACATTCCACATGCATATCCGAAGTTCATTGCCCTTAAATCGTTTGCGAAGGTTGTCAACAGTTAATCTATATCCGAGGCTTATTGGTGCTTCGCAACTGTTTTTTCTTTAAGTGGTCAGGAAGTTACCATGATGCACGATCTTCAACCTGGAGGAAACATGGTTTCCATCTCTCTTTTTGGGTTTGGATTTGATTCATATTATTTTTAAATGTTTCGTCAACGTGGATAAAAATGCGGTAGATTTTTGTTTAGCTTTGCGTTAGAATTGCCTGATGGGTGTGTTTTGTATCAGAGGAACCATGGAAAAACAAAGGGTATGAGGGATGTATCAAAGTATCAAACCCAAATTACTGATTTATTATCATTTTTAGGAATGTGGAATGTGGTACGTACGAAAGCACTGTTAGGATAAAGGTGAAAAAATAAATTTGTTTGAAATCCACTAGAGTGGAGTTTTATAGTTTGCACAGCCTGAAAACGACGAGTGTTGAGCAACAATTAGAAACTGTTCTTCTTACTTCATAAAAGCCAAAACTAACTGAGAATAACTGCAGAAAGCTTGAAATATCAATTAATTTCAAACTTTAAAACTATATTTGGTTGCAAGTTTACATATAATTCAAGAAAATTAAAGCCTGTTTAACCTGTATAGCGTGAAACTTAATTCACGAACAATAACTCTACATCCATCTCAATAGTTTAAAAGTTCAACATTCCACGAGCTAACCGGGAGACAATTTCATACAAATTTCGAGCCATACGCTTACAAAGTCCAATTTTCTCAGCAGTTGAAAGCGCACGACGCGACGCGACGGTCCCCTTAGTAATCGCTTCACATTGTTTGGCCTACTAAAGAAAATATTTCCACGATAGTTATAAGAAACTTAATTTTTAAACGGAACTTGGAACAATAAATTTTGATCCACTTTAACTTTTAACATTAATTTATTTTCGGTGAAAGTTTGTGTCATATGCATTTCTGTGAAATTTTCCTTACACACACTATTCCTTACATTATGATGGCGACATAAGAAATTACACATGAAATTGTTGATTCTATTTAAACCCATTAACTGTTTCAAAATGAAATTCACATAATTAGGTATATGAAAGGTATTTTTCCCTTCAGAGCTTACTTTACCTCTTTTCATAAATTAATTTCTTGTGTCTACAGTACATCAAACAGAACAGTAATTCTTAAAAGCACTCTGCTAAGCCATTACTTAAGACCAAAATGTAGGTATATACAAGTTATCCTAGCTAATATTATATACTATAGCAAAAGACAGCCTTTGGGCTTCAGGGATACTTCAACTTAATATTTGTTTTACATATATAGAAAATTGTATGAGCCATTCCAAACCACCAGTGCCACCATTGCATAAGAGATAAGTCGTCGTATTTAAGTGCTGGCTTTACTCTGACTATATACAATACATACAATGTCTATCCCGCCCCTTCCCATCCTGTCCAACGAGCGTAAGTTAATATAAAAGATTTCCATGAAAACTCCTTTCGGTTTTACATTCAATTACGTTGTCCTTTTGCAAATCAGCCAAGTGACACATTGAATTGTTAAGTGCGTGTCTGGAACAACCGAGAATGAGAACGAGAACCGACCGACACAAAACTGAAAGCATTCACCGTAACGTTTTGTACCACTTAAGCAAGGAGTTATTTTTTATAGACCAAACCGTAGCCCAACTGAACTGACCTTCTTCTTCTACTTCTTCGTCTTATACCTTTTCAAACTATTTCCAATTCAAAGTAAAGTGCCTTCTGCTCTCGTCCTCGTCGTTGGTCTTGGTAAAATGTATACATTCTATATGTGCCGTGTGGCTGGTGCGATTGTGTCATGGTTCTAGTGATGGTGAAACTTATTGAAACACCACCCTTACCATTCTCATTCACACATCCTGTTCCTATTTCTGTTCGCTCTTCGCTACTCCTCATCTCCATTCTGATATCCTTCTTTAAGCAAGTGTGATTGTGTACTTGTGTGTACCAGATAAAGATAGAGATATATTCATATGTATGTACATGGCCTAAAGGCAAAAATGCTTATACGATGTTAACTTCATCCTTGTTGTGTTTTGTGTTGTGCGTCTTAATATGATTAAAGCTAAATTATTAACATTTGACGCTTACGGCAAATATTCGCATTATACAGCTTTGTTCGCTTCATGGCAAGTTGCACTTTGTTAATGCCTGGGAGCATTCGATAATTATCCCCCTATTCATGGTCTTTGACTTGTTAGCACTAAATTTAATTACTTCGAGACATCTTTTGCGCGACGTCATTGGCAATTAAATTTACGTAAAATAATTCTTGTCAAGGTCAACTTTTTTTATATACCTATATATGTACATAGTTGAGCAAATGAGCATCAACGAGTGATTGTTAAAAAGCTGATGCACCCAAAAAGAATAACTGTTCGGTGTGGTTTGTGGAAAGACAGCGAACGACATTGGCCCATTCTTCTTTGAAAATATGGTCGTCCAAGTAGCCGGTGTGAATGTTGGTAGCGGTCGCGAGATAATAACCAATGTTTGGTTTCAAGAGTTTAAAAATCTGGATCTAGAGGATCAATCTAAAAGTCCATTTGCCACTCAACATCCAAAACCAAGACACTTTTGCAGAAGTAATTCAATGGCCAAGTTATTTATCGTCATCGTTCCTCCATGACCAATTTCTTAACACCGTTGGATTTCTTGGTTTAAGAACTACATTGAATCTGAATTATCACTCAGCGTTAATATTAATATTTGGACATTGATAGAGGTATGCCACTGCTACTGAAGGCGTGCCAAACATTTTGTAAACGAGAGAATTATAAATAAGAAAAACGTGGTATTATTTTTACACTTCAGAATTTTCAGAAAGTACTCGTAGTTAGCTTATAGCAAGCGCCAAACTACGATCAGAGGCTCATCATAAGTGCATGTGTTAGTAGCCTAACACACGCACAAAATACAAAACATAATTAACATTTAAAAAGAACTATTACAGAACAGAAAATAAAATAAAGACGTTTACGATAGTGAAGCACTGGTTCTAAACAATGATTTTACCATTAATGAGGTAATGAAGAAATATTAAGTCATAATTTACACTCCTTTGATGGAGAGATTGTATTTGAAGAAGCAGAATACTGAATACGATGTTCATAGGGAGGCAGATCATAAGGATCATCCCAAGGAAGACCCTTTAGGGCAAAGCGAATGAAATTATGTTGAATTGATTCAATATGTTTTCTATGAATTTCGTAATAGGGAGTCCATACTCGCGAAGCATATTCAAGATGAGGACGAACATAGCAATTGTAAAAAGAAAGAGTAACATAGGGATCATTGAACTCCTTTGCCCAGCGTTTTATAAAACCAAGCATAGAACTTGCCTTATTGACAATAAAATTAATGTGATGTGTAAATTCTAATTTGAAACAGAAATCAACACCTAAATCTTTAAATGTGAAGACCCGACAGAGTTTTTTCTGTGATATACAACAGTTAAATACACTACCGATTCGTTTTTTAGTAAAAGTTATCGTCTGGAATTTTAAAGGGTTAAGGGCAAGGCTATTTTTCCCACACCAAAATGTGAAACTGACTGTCGGCTTGTAAAAGAATAGGTACGATTATGGGTGGACTTTATTATTTTTAAAATCTTCATGTCGTCAGCAAAAATGACAACTTTACTTCAACAGTTTTATTTAATGAAAGATTCTTGTAAGTAAAGTTAACTAGAAAGCCATCTGATTTTTTCTCCAAGTTTACAAGTTTAGACGTAGGTTGAGATACCAGCTCATCTTAAAACCCAAAAATCGGTTATTAAAAATTACTGAAGCATGGGTCGAATACTGAAATACAAATTTATGCAACTGGTCCTTAGGATAAATTCAATGCTTTGAGAATATGAAGAATATAAGTTTAGAGGCAACACGTGAAATTATGAGTTTTTTTTTTTAAATTATTAACTTCCCATAGGAAGTTATAATGTGAACAATCCGATTTGTAGAATTGAAAATTTTGAAATTTCTCGACGTTTCAAGGTCCCTAATGTGAATAAAAGATTGTAAGAGAAATGTCTATGTGTTCGTAAATACGTACGTTCAGGAAGATTTTTTAATCATCCATATAAATTTTGTTATAGAAATATTAACACAGAAAGATGCAAAAAGGATTTTCAAAAAATTGAGTGGATGTTTTTTTTTACCACAGCGTTTTAAAAAAGACTGAAAATTTTGGTTAACCCAAAAAATCTCAAGAACCAACGCCAGCGACTTGAATTAAATTTTATATTATATAATGTTACGTGATATAAAATAAGTTAAATTTTGAAAAAAAAAAATCAATTGAATTTTTGTTATAAATCAAAAAAAATAGTTGTTACATTAAATTTTTTAACAATAAAAAATGATTTTATCTCCACAACAATTTTATGTAACAAAAAATAACGTTTTTGACATCTTGTAAAATTTCAAAATCGAATTGACAGTTTTTTTACAAACATTAAAAACTTAATGAAAAAAACATTGCTTAAAATTGGTAAAAATTGATTTTCGATTTAATAATCTTTTTAAAAATTTAAGACATTGGCTCAAAATTTTAAACAACCTTTTGTTAAAAGCTTAACAATTTACTAGTAAGCAATTTGATTTTTTTTTTATGTAGCAATTTAATAGCGAATTCAACATTTTAAACTTTTCAATTGATTACTAGTAAACTGCTTACTCCCTTTTATTAAAAAAAAGAGCACCCGAACATGTCTAAAGAGTGACAGTTCGTGAAATCAAATAAAGCACACAAACATAAACGGACTATACAAGTCAAAATCAAATCAAATAATTTTTTTGATTGTTGTTTAATTTAAAGGTTAGTACTTGTTTATAATATTATTTCAATTTAATTTTTAAATAAAATAATATTCTTTCCAAGAAGTAGCCACAAAGAAGCAGAAGAATACAATCGATAAAAGGTTTGTTTCGTGTTTCTGTAATTATTTAGTTTATAACTATATTTCCTAATTTCAGAAACATATTATTTTACTTCAAGAGAAGGTCAAATAAGGATGATTATTTTGAACAATAGCCAACAACATAACCATTTTGTTCAAAAAGACTGATGTGAAGAAATCCCAAGCATGGCTCAGTGTTTTGAAAAACATTAATTCGAGCAGGTGCAGGTACACACTAAGTTTTGGAGTCGTCTTTGTCGACCGTCGTCATTGAGAAGGATAAACTTCAGAACAGCCCATCAGAGAACACCTTTCGTGTGACCATTAAAGATGGATCTAGACGCTTTCTGAAGAAGTTGATTTGAAGGGGCAGTTTTACTACTTACATATTTATAACGATTGATAAACTGCAGGATGCTCAACACAATTTGTGCCCTTCTAAAGGCCAAATGCCCAATACCAACGCTCCAGAATCGAACTTGGTGAATACCTGGTACCAGAGATGACAGCTTCATTTTCATTTTTGTCAAATCTATGTCAGATTTTTAACTTTTTACCTACATACATATGTACATATGTATGTACCTACCTACTCATTAAGTGATTTTGTTTAAAATGTACTTAAGTGTGTATATTTAATAACGTTGAACTTTTTAACTTTTTGAACACCAAAACTTTTATAGTAATTGATTAATTTATGTATTTTTTAAATATAAAAAGTTTTAAGTATAAATATAAATATAAAATATAAAAATACCAAGATTAAAATTCTGCATCGTCCAGCTCTTCGAAGGAATTTGGTCAGGATTTAATACATTGCAATTTTCTGCACAAAGCCGAGTCTTGAAATATTTCGAAATATTCTTCTTTCGAAAACATTTTCTTAACTTTAACAAAAAAATTGTTGCTAACGAATTATAAAATCACACAAATCAACTCCTTCAAGTAAAATTGTCAGGAAATTACTTTTACGATAATGACAGATGTTAAATGGATTTAGCAAATTGCTAAAGCTTAAAGTAGATATTTCTTGATTTTAACTTAAGCAGATTGTAAAGAGATAGTAATATGTTAAAATTAGAATTTTCTAAATCACCTTTTTAGCATAGTGAATTACTAAAAATGGATTTAACAATTTACTAAATCGTTTAAAATTTTGCGTAATTGGCTTCAAACTTTTTTAATCTTATAAAACATATTGTTTTCAACACTCAATAACATTTTGGATTACTTTTCTAATCATATATACAATATTCCACGTTCAGTAAAATTTTTATAAAAATACACCATTCAGCTTTTTCATAAAAATTAAAATCTACAAAAAATAGTACGCAATTGATGAAAATTGATGTTCGATTCTCGATAAATTGTGAATAAATGATTTCATTCTGTGCTAAATTTTGTTGATATCGTTCTTAGAATAACAAAATCTGTATTTGTTTATATAAAAAATAAACTTTTTCAAGGAATGCTACTAAAATTGGTAAAAATTGTATTTTAATTAAAAATCTAGTTAGCAGAAATAGATTTTGAAATTAAACTATTTCATCTTATGCAAAATATTGTTGGTAATTTCAAGTTAATTATTAATTTTAAAAATAGAAAAATTCAGCTGACAATTTAAAAAAAAAAAAAACAAAAAACTGATAAGAAATGGTTTCCGACTTAAGATTTAGGAGAACAAAGTATTGTTAATAATATTTTTTTTAAAGTTTTTAGCACGACAAATCGACAGACGGAATAGAAAGTTATCAGCCTTTTTTTACATTTTTTTTGAATATATTATCATTCGGAATCACGTCACAATGAATGATATAAAATTGTATTGATGTTCCTTTCGTTAAGGGATCGATAGATAATTGGGGCTAACCAAATTTTTCATTTTTTTTTCCAATAAAATTAGAACTTTCTATGGGAAGTTAAAAATACTCTTTCGTTGGCTTCACTTTAATCTACACAATACGTATAACAACACATTCATTAGGTTTATGTTTTAGAGGTAACATAAGACGTTATTTCAATAAAGAACAAAAAGCTACTAAGAGTTCATGTATCAGTTAGTAGGCATTCATTTAATTAAACACTTATCATGCATAGAAAACAATGTATATTTCCTTAATTTTTCTTTTTATTTTATATTATATTTTTTGTAGTAAACAACTTTTTTTCACTTCCAGGAATAAATTAAATTTTAAAGGATTCTTTCGATCAATTGCTCCGGTAATTGAATTTAAATGGATCATCAATGCCAATATAAGTAGGCAAGGTTTCTTTGCGTCTCCTGCCTATTAGTTCAAATGTATATATATATATATATATATTTACTTTACGTATATATATGTACATGAGATACAAGGGGGTGAATATGCCTTACCTACCAAGGTTGAAAGAGTAAATCACATTAATTGACTTGTTTACGTTATTCCACGCCATTAACTGTGATATTTTACGAGGGAGTCCTTGCTCCATGTCGCTGACTTGACTACGATGAGGAGTTAAAAAAGAAGGTCTTCTGATCAAGAGGAATATATATGTATATATAAGTATCGATGACATCAAGAATACTTTGCATTCAATTATTCACTTCTTTCATACTTTTTTTGGGGTTTGCAATACGAATAAACGCTAATTGACGTGGTAATTTTTTTTATCAATAAAAACTTTTTATATTGCTGTTATCTTTTAACATTTCATGGATGGAACCAAACGAGCTCAGATGATTAAGATACGAAAACGATTTAAAAAGCTACTCATTTGTTATCCACTAGAAAATTTGGAATAACCAGGGTAAATATTTGAACATTTATTTTTCAACTTTTTACATTATTTTCGTCTCTTTGATCTATCTTAGCAATAAAACAAACGTTGATTTTCCTGGAATAGGTAAGGTGAATTGCAGTTGAGTTGTGATAAGAAGTATCAGACAGGTTGTTGATTATAATGACTTCAGGCTTCCATATTATGGCAAAAAACAGCATTACAGTCAATCACCTCTATCATAGAGTTTATTATATCAATTCATAGACAAATTTACATCAGAGGCCAAGAACGAAAACGAAAAACCATTTCCATACAGAAACCCTAATTTCTCAATTTCAAAATCCACTGAATTGAGTCAAAATGTCAAAAAAGAGGCTGGGATGCGACCCACACTGATAACTACCCATCCCGTCTGTCGATTTGTCTTGCTTAAAAGGTTTGTAGGTTTTCGTGTTTTGTTAAAAAAGTTGTCAGATGAATTATTCTAAAAAACTTTAAAATGTTTGCATAATTATGATGAAAAAGTTTGAAGCCATAATCTCAAATTTTTGAAAAGATATTTGATTCAAAAATCAATTTTTACCAACTTTTAGTAATGTTTTTTTTAAGTTTTTATTTTTTGTAAAAAAAACTGTTAATTCGATTTTTCTCAAAATGTTACCAGATGTCAAAAACGTTATTTTTCGTTACATACAATTATTTTGGATGATGAATCATCTTTTGTTCGTAAATTATTCGAGGTGACAGTTTTCAGTTTTTTTTTTATTTGTAAAAAACCGTTAATTTGATTTTTGTCCAAAAACATACTTGCTTGGTATCACGTTACAATATATAATATACAATTTTATTGAAGTCGCTAGCGTTATTGGTTCGTGAGATATTTTGGGTTAACCAAAATCTTCACTTTTTTTTTTAAATTGCTATGGTAAAAAACCACCCACTCAATTTTTTGAGAGTGTTTTCTGCACTTTCTGCATTGTTATCTGTTACCAAAATTTATTTGAAGTCGATATCTTTCTTGGGTCTTGAGCTATGGACGACGAAAAAAACTTCCCGAACGTACGTTACGTACACCGCACGCCCAGACATCTCTCTAAAAATCTTTAATTTAGACTCTAGGGACCTTGAACCCCTCGAGAAATTTTAAAATTTTCAATTTGACAATAACTTCGTTTTTAATATTTTTTTCATTTTCGTTTTTCATATTCTGAGATTTAGTTTTATTTTGTTTTTGGTCGTTGAAAATAGATGACGTTGTAATCTTTGTAATAAAAAAGAAGTGCATTAAAAACGCAGCCGTCTGATGACATCGACGAGTTAGTCCCCTTTAGAATGTCCATTGCATTCTATATAGGCGCGGAGGAATGTGTGACTCCAAAAGATTTTGGTCGGTCAGTTTCCAGTCAGACTTATGACTCTCAAGGCTACTCAAAGAATGTAGTATATTAGCGTTGCCACACTTTCACATTCGAGCCTAGTGATACCGATATTAACGAACTTTCAAATTTGAAGCAATTGCTTTTGTACGAGCGGCTGTACTTTTTTCGAGATTCTTAATTCGAATTTATTACGATGAGAATTACAATAAGGCTGAACAAGTACGTTTTTTTCGTGCGATGGCGCTAAAGCTCGTGGATAATCAGAGCCTAGTGACTTACAACCTACAACCATACCCATTTGCGAGGAATTTCAGGAATATATGAGACCTACAAATTTTTTGCTGATTTGGAACAGCAAATTTGGGAAGCACTTTTCATGGAAAGAATTACACTTGGGAGATTTGTCAATAATTTGCAATATGCAGAACCCATGTCAATAAACTTTTAGGTGAAACAGACAACACGGATTGCACCCAGTCCTAACGCCTACACATACGATACTTCTTCACGGATACATATTTTTTCCTCCCCGTTCTCAAGCTACTGAATACCACTTGTGTTACACAACCTCTATATACAAAAAACAAGCGACGATAAAAAGGTTAATAAATTAACTACAATTTAAGCCTAACGTTGTGTCTTTAGTTTTAAAAAATTAGTTTAAAAATACGTATTAGTTTAAGTCAATTTGCTATAAGGTATACTATAACTCTGGAGTGAGAAGATTGAGCCAAAAGAAGAAAATCACAGCATTTGATAGGGGTCCTATATCCCCCCTGTTAGGTGGGAGGGGTAATTTTTTTAGAAAAGTGTGTTGACATACAAAATCAAAAATTCATTCTTGCAGAAACTTTGAAAAAATATTGCTTATGTCCACACTTCCACAGTCTCCGAAAAAAATGATTATAGATATCAGAGTAAAAACAACAGACAAATTATTTAGACAAAACACAATTTTTATTTCAATTTATCATGTTATGGAGGACCACTATTTTTTGTTCATTATTTATTAAACTTTTTGATAAAATTGGAAAAAAATTTGACAAAGTCCTTAACTACCTACCTCAAAGGTACGTGTGTCGATGGTGACGTTTTGACCTAGACGTCGGTATTGAAGGTCTTCTTAATGACAGCATGTTCTTTGTTTTGCCCTCAATAAACGTTAAACCCATTTTTGGAGCCCCTGCCTCAATACTCACAAAAGCCCCATTGACATCACGCTGAGTTTTTCCGATTATGTCAATGTCATCAGCATAGGTTTATAAATGGATAGATTTTTGAAAGATAGTGACTCAATTGTCGTCGTGGGAGCTCTGCACTATTAATTTAAGGACGATGTAAAAGAAATCGCATGACAGCGCATCACCTTGTCTAAAGCTAAATTTGACATCGAAAGGTTATGTTAAGTTGTTTTCAACCTTTATGGAGTAGCGCGAATTCTCCATGGAGTTTAGCAGGGATGCCAAAACTAGACATGGCTCTATATAGCTCGCCCCTGTAAATGCTGTCATTATGCGGCCTTGAAATCGATGAAGAGATGGTGAGTGTCGATCTGATGTTTTTGGGTTTTTTCCAGGATCTTCCGTAATGTGACTATTTGATAGACTGTGGGCTTGGTCTAAAACCACACTGATAAGGACCTATCAGGCTGTTGACGATAGGCTTTAGACGTTCACATATTACGACAGAGAAGATTTTGTAAGCGATGTTAAGTAGGCTGATTCCTCTATAGTTGGTGCAGTTGTGTTTACTGAAGTAAGTTCCCGTGATTATACTTAGTTGGGCGACATCCGATAGGATCATATATCTGAAGTCATTAATGTTCGTTCGTGTTTTGTTCTACAATTTAAGAGAGAAATTAAAGAATACATTAAAATTACGTGCTACATTGGCACAGATTTAATTTGTATTGCTTCGTTCATAATTTAACTTTTCATTGCATCATCTACGAATCACCCTTTTAAAGACTTCATATTCATAAGGAGTACCTTCTCGTTTACCCAAAACGTGAAAATAAATTACATTGAAAAATTTCTATAATACCTACATAGTTGGCCCACTGTATATGAAAACGATGACGATGATGGCAACAACGATGGTGATGGCGATGGTGATGGTGATGGCTATGGCGATGGCAACGGCTTGAATAATGTGCAGGACTTTTATTTTGCTTGACTCTAATGAGTGCCTTGAGAGCTTAAATTACTATACGCGCGTTGTGCTGTTGATGGAAGTCCTCCATCTGGATCCTGGAACTTTATACTTAAAGAGCACATCACACTATATAGCAAGCCTCGAGTTCGTCGTTGTCGGTCGTATACCTATACTCGTATTAACATTCTCCGCTTTGTTTTTAAAATAAAGTTTCTCAAAAAAAAATCCTTATGGTATGGTATGGTAATTTTAAAGAAAAGACCAGGAAAATATCTTCTCTTCTATCATTTTCCATGAGTTGGGTCGTGTGCAAAAGTTTCTTCATACTTTTCTTGTACGTTAATGTTTGATCCTAGACAAGCTATGGATGTATCTTTTTTTGAGGTGTATCTATAGCTTTGGTAGAAGGACATATATACAGGGTAGGTGCTAGTGCGGTGTTCGTTTTGGTATAAACCACGCATATGCGACTACTTATAATGTTTCATACATTCTATCTCCTTTTTGGATATGATTGGCACGAAAGTGTCTTCATACTTCTTCGTATTTATCACACCCAGAGTTTGCTTTAAAATTTAAACCGAATTTAGCAATTTGCTTAGGTTTGTTTATTTTATGAGTTTGTTAAGGTTGTTTTCTTTGAGCACCTAGATAAGTCCTTGGAAAAAGGTCTAGATACACAAATCGTCATCGATCTATGGGAACTTGCCAAGGACATTTGATTTTGTGTCTAGAGTCACAATTTAAGTGGGAGTGATCTTTTAGAAATGCTATCCGTAGTACAGAAGAAATTTATATGAAAAACAAATTAAACATCCGCAGAAGAATCACAGCAAATAAAAGGTAAGCTGGAATCCTGGAAAACTGAGGATAGAGATTTGACTGAAATCTGTTTCAGAGTTTTTCATTTTTGGACTTTGCTACAACTGATACCTTCTTCAGGCTGTATGGATGTGTTCGTAGAGTAGTGATAGATAGATAGATGCTTTATTGTACATTCATTTCTTTTGAAAAAAAGCATGGCTTTTCTGCCGTCTGCGTCTGCCTGATATGACATTTCTTAATAAATAATAAAAAAAATTGTAAAATAAAATTAGCTAAACTTATATAAATCTATAATAATTATAATCAATGGGTTCAATACTTTCTTCCAAATAATTACAGCGTAACCACAATTTTAATAACAAAAGGTTATAAATTTTGAAATGATTTGAAACACAAAAAGATATCAATTTTGAGATGGTTTGAAACATACAAAGTTTTATAAAATTGTACATTATTTCAATTTAAAAGTGATTTGAAATACAAAATAGGGTGTTTCGAACTACAGTAACTAAATGAACTAAAGATATTAAGCCTTAAAACTTTTGCGAGAAGTAAAGGCATGTTTACAATTACTTATATAAAGTAGACCATCCTAGTGCTCCGTTCAATATTTCATAAAGTCGATCTGAAGAAAGGAAACTTTCACCAAAATATAACCTGCGGATTTCTTGTAGTATAGGCCAATTGGCAATAAAATGGTTTTAGTCTTCCGTCAACAAGTGCTTTAAAACTTAAGCTAAAAGCTTCGACAGAGTATTCGTTGCTAAAAAAAAACAACTGGTGATTAAGGTTTCTGTATGTACTATGTATGGACGACGTTGAAGTTGCTCTGGATAGATGCTGAGTATAAAACTTCTCACGTATGTATTTTTGCCGTGACATCTGCAATCATGCCGTGCCATTCATTAACGTTTGACTCCATAAGTGATGAACGTCATGGGAATGGGGTATTCCATTCCTTGAATCGAGAGCCGTTTGTGCACAAAAGTCTTACCACCCTCGACACCGTTGCATGGAAAACACGGTATTTTGACGCGAAATCAATATTCTGGTTAGCAAAGAACTTAGGCCAAATTGTGCTCAAAGCCAGTTTATCCTCACAGCTTTTGTGTTAAGTGTTCTTTGACAAATTAAGGTTATGTGCTCAAATTCTTGCGCAATTTCCATATTTACATTATTCTTACTTACTTACTTAAGGTGGCGCTACAGTCCGGGGCGGACCTGGACCTCAACCAACATGCGTCTATAGCCAGCTCGGTCCCTAGATAGCTGTCTCCAGTTTCGCACGCCAAGTTGGTTGAGGTCTTCACCCACCTGCGTGCTCCACCTGAGCCGCGGTCTTCCTCTTCTGCGCCGTCCCGCTGGATTGGATTCGAAGCCCTTCCGGGCTGGAGCGTTGATGTCTATTCGCTCTACATGACCTAGCCATCTAAGCCGTTGGACTTTAATTCTGTCAACTAGGTCAGTGTCGCTGTACAGCCCGTACAGTTCGTCGTTATATCTTCTCCTCCATTCTCCATCTATGCGTACGGGACCAAAAATCACCCGAAGAATTTTTCTCTCGAAGCATACTAAGACGCTCTCATCTTTCTTTGACAGGGTCCAGGCCTTAGCGCTATATATGAGAACCGGGATGATGAGTGTCTTATAGATGGTGATTTTAGATGCTCGAGAGAGCACTTTACCACTCAATTGCCTTTAAGTCGAAAAAATCAGCGATTTGGAAGAGTTATTCTTCGTTTGATTTCAGCGCTGGTGTCGTTGTCTGTGTTTAGTTTATAGCGGTGCCTAAGTAGGCAAAGGCCTCAACTATCTCAAAGTTATAGCTGTACATGGTGACGTTTTGTCCAAGACGTCGTTGTTCAATGTCCTTTCTTGATGGAAGCATATACTTGGTCTTGCTCTCATTGGCCACTAAACCCATCTTCTTCGCTTCCGTCGCAATTTTTAAGAACGCTGCACTGACATCACCTTTGATAGATTGTGCCTCTAGTGTTGACGGTTGAGTTTTGCCCAATGTTTTCCAGAACGATATTGAAGAAGTCGCATGACATTGCATCGCCTTGTCTAAAACCTTTTTTATCATCAAATATATATGCTATAGATGCTGTCATACGCGGCCTTAAAATCGATAAGGAGATGGTAGGTATCGATTTGAAATTTCTGGGTTTTTCCAGGATCTGCCGTAGTGTGAATATTTGGTCGATAGTGGACTTTCCTGGTCTGTAGCCACACTGATAAGGACCTATCAGGTTGTTGACGAACGGCTTCAGACGTTCACATAATACAGCAGAGAGGATCTTATAAGTTTACGAGACTGATTCCTCTGTAGTTGGGGCAATTTAGAGGGTCTCCTTTCTTATGTATTGTGCAAACTATGCTGGGATACCACTCATCGGGCATGCTTTCTTCCGACCATATTTTGCAGATGAGTTGGTGCATGCTCCCTACCAAGTCATCGCCTGCTGCTTTGAACAGTTCGGTAGCGATGCCGCCAGCTCCATCAGTTTTGTTTGACTTTAGTTTAGATATAGCTATCTTCACTTCTTCGAGGTCGGGTAGGCTGAATTGTTGATCGCCGTCGCCTAGGCTGAGTGGTTCTATCTCCCTTACAGCGGAATTCGGTTCGTCATCGCCACGGTCCTAATACGATGTTCCCCTGATCGTCCTTACAGGCTTCGGTTCGTGGTTGGTACCCTTGGGAGTTTTTTTTTTACCTTTTGGTAAAATTTACGAACCGCATTTCTGTTGTGACATCCCTCTATCTCCTCGATCGCGCCCTTCTCATGCTCTCTTTTTTTTTCATCTAAGAAGCCGGTGTTCCTCTCTTCTCTTCTGCTCGTAGAGCTCGCGAGCAGCTCTGGTCCTCCTTTCAGTGACCAATATTCCTTGGGTCTTTTTCTACGCGCTTTAAAGATCATCCAGTAATACTAAGTCATCAGCATAAAGTAGAACTTTCACATGTATCTCGGCAAAAGGTATTCCTTCTGGGAGTACATCACAAATTTCATCAATAAATAAAGCAAAAAGCAATGGACTTAAAATGCAGCATTGGGGAACACCTTTTGATGTTTCAAACCATTCTGAGAAATTCGTCCCATCCCATCATGCTGCACTCGATGAAACAAGAAAGTTAAAGTACATCATCAAGAATTTCTGGGATATTCCCAGCGTTGAGAGCTTTCACATCAGAGTTTGTCTATTTATCTTGTCGAATTCTGCTTTGAAGTCGACGAAGCAAGCGTACAACTTTTTCAATTGATTTTCTAGCAATACTTGTCAACGCAAATATATGGTCTATCGTTGAGATATCCGTGGGGAAACCGGCTTAAAACATGCTTAGAAGGTTTCTGTCTTCGATCCATTTTGAAAGCCTTTCATAAATTATTGAAGTAAGAATATTCCTTAAACAGTTTAGAATAGAAATTCGTCTTTAATTTTCTGGTTGGTTTGAATTTCTGCTTTTTAAATTGCTTTGTTCATGTTGTGGGGAACGAACGACTCGGTATTTGATTTGTAAATTAAATTATATCAAAAGATAGTTTTTTAATTGATAGGTACTTTTTTTTGTAGAATTTTACCGACATTTCATTCATATGTGTGGCGCTTTTTCTTTTTCATTGTGATTCACGTCAGGCGACAAAAGAGTTTAAAAATGTGCTGCTAGAGTCTCAACTCCGAGTGTATTCATCATATTTCGGTTACGTCCATTTAGTTATTGAACATAATTCCAAATGTCTTTCAATGTTTACGTAGAGCAGTGTCCAATACATAAAACACTAAGACGTCAATTTAAAACACAAGATGAAGTTATAGAAATTCTTTTAAATTTATTCTAACTATTGTTTGCTTTTTCAATGAGCTGACGCAACTTGTGTTTAAACTTTTTTGTGAAGTCATGTTTTCAATTTTTTTAAAATCCTAAACAAATTTGTGTTGACTCCGAACCAACTGTAGTATGATTAACTTTCAGAATAAAACCATAAAAGTATCTAGACAGGTCTTCAAAAAACTGACAAAGATAAGAAATGGTATATGGAATTCCAAAAATACGGGTAGTAATTACTTACACTGCTGTGGATTGGTCTTTAAATAAAATGGGTGAACAAAAATCTGGGCGGAAATCGTGTAGGGCGATAGTTTGATTGGGAAACTTGGTTAAAATTTTAAGTTATTTAACAGTCATAAATGACGTTTCGATCAGCTGTTGTTTTTAATTTTAACAATTATTTTCAATTGTTGTTAAATTTTGATGTGAAAACAAAGTTGTGTTTCTGCTTAGATATAAGTATACCTGCATAACATAAATAAGTTATAAATTAATATATTATGTATTTCTTGTCCTCCATTGAAAAGAGGACATTGTTTAATATAATGGGTGATTTTTTAAGAGCTTGAGAACTTTTTTTAAAAAAAAAAACGCATAAAATTTGCGTAAAGCGCGAAACACATTTCGAACCGAACACTGATTTTGGTAATAAAATTCAATGATTTGCAAGCGTTGCTCGTTAGTAAGTCTATTCATGATGAAATGTCAAAGCATACTGAGCATCTTTCTCTTTGACACCATGTCTGAAATCCCGCGTGATCTGTCAAATACTAATGCATGAAAATCCTAACCTCAAAAAAATCACCCGATATAAATTGAAACAATACAAACATTTATTACATGGGAAATTATTGTAATCGGTCCGATTTGTCGAATAGAAAACTTTGACATTTCTAGACGTTTCAAGATCCCTATATTCTAGAGAAATGTCTGTGCGTGCATGTGTACGTACATGGCTTTTTTCGTCAACCATATCTCAAGAAACAGTGGAGATATCGACTTCAAATGAATTGTGTTCTAAAGATAATGATGCAGAAAGGGATCTCAAAAAAATTGGGTTTATGGTTTTCTTACCATGACAATTTGAAATAAGTGAAAATTTTGGTTTATCAAAATCAAATCGACAGTTTTGTTTTTGCAAAAAATTATAAATCTAAAAAAAACATTACTAAAAGTTGGTAAAAATGTATTTTCGAATCGAATATCTTTTCAAAAAATTAAAAAATATTGGTTTCAAACTAATTTTATTTTAGAGAAAACATTGTTGGCGACATTCTTAAAATGTTTATAAAAATTCAACAGTCAGTTTTTTCATAAAAAATAAAATTTACAAAAAATAGTACCTACTCAAAATTATATTTTTTTAAAGTTTTTAGCAAGACAAATCGACAGATGGGATGAGAAGTTATCAGTGTGGTTCGCATCCCAGCCTGTTATTTAATGCTGATTTCAGATCCAAACTTTAGTTTTAACTATTACATACAATTTCAAAAATACCCGTTCATTATTTAAATGCTTTTTGATACACATATTTCAAAAATTTGATATAATATAATTGCCAAGACAATAGATACGTTACAAAAACAAAACTTAATTTCAAACCGTTCTGTATTTTTCTGTTGAAACCGTTTTAACATAAATGGTTTAGCGTTACTTTCAGATTTGTATAAGACAGGTGAACTCTAAAAACTTATGAAGATTTATCGAATATAAAATGAAATATTATTAATATTTCCGCTAAAAATTAAAGAAAGGGATTAAAGATGTGGAAATCCATCACCATTTTAATTTATAAATCAAGATAGCCTCTAAAAGGCTGCGAATTTTAAAAGGTAATATTTCAAAAACCTGACGTGATACATTTATTTTTATCTCAGATTTGAATTAGGGCCACCGAAACCCATTGGAAAAGTGCAATTTTATTCCCAGTAAGAAAACCTTGCCCACCAGTGAAATTGGCGTTTGAAAGTGAAATATAGCCATTTTTTTAAAGTTACCTTTAAACCAGATTCTATATGCAAAATAAAAAATAAAGATGGTCAACAAAAGTCAAAGTGTTTTTAATGAAATTTGCCAGAAATATGCTCTTCGCTAAAATGTTTTACATCTTTTAATATTTTTCTTTGGGTAGATAGATTGAAATGGAAATTATGAGTATCCTACTCCTTGGTCTTAACCCATTTTATTATTTTTCCCTTAAAAACAGGTAAACAAAGACAAATAACAAGTCTTCCACACGATGCACCTTTCTTCCTAACTTAAGCAATGTAAGAGTAGGTACATGGCAGGTTAGTTCGCATGTCTTGTTGTTTACCTTGTCGCTGACCAAAGCTAACAAAAAGAAGAAAAACAAGCTGACGCGACGGCGGGCGCTGCGACGACGACATGGTCTCGATCTGGTCAGACAACAATAATTTCAAGAGTCTTGAGTGCCTCAAGATATTATTCATCTAGCCAGAAGCCAATGTCGCAGTGTACATGAAAAATTCTTTACCTATCTGCTGTTTCAGAGCTCGTCTCCACAGTTTCAGATTTTCCATTTTGACTGTGGAATTTACATGCCTCGAGCTTCGTAGGCAGCAAACTAACGAAACGTATCAAAAGCAAGCACTCTTTTATATTCTTTTTCTTTTTAAAGCAACCTCGCTTAGGGCGGATTGTGTGTGATGCGTATCGTATAGTTGAGTTGGCCTGGCCCATCCTGCAGGGAATTATGAAAACAGAATATAAACTTCAGTTCAAAATGAATTTCATTCTACAAAATGGAATTCCTATGTTTTGTTTTTCAAATTCTTCACCATCCATCCATCAGAAAAACCTACACAAAAAAGAAAGAACAAAATGAAGAACTAGGTCTAAGAGTGAAATCTTTCATAGTTCAACTAGGAAAGGTCTACCCCCCTACCCCTGCACTAATACAAAATAACGGAGGGAAGGTCTTTCTCTTTGTTCTTTTTGATATGATGATTTATTGTTATGAAGCTTGAAGACTGGTTACGAGAATGATGACGTAATTTGGTTTTGTTTCATGCGATGTTTAATTATAGTTGCTTAATATAATCCATATAACTTTTAAATACGTTTAATGCCAGCCGTAGAATATTTTAGTACTAGGAGAATATAATATTTTCTTTTCTTAGTTAAAGGCTCCTTTAAAAGACATTAGAAACTCGATCGGACTTAATTTGTGAGTTTCTAAGGTTCAACAGAATAACCACTCTTCTGAAAGTAAATGAAAGCTTACAGTAAGTTTCTGAATTAATAACGAAAAATTATGAACCTTCAAGGATTCGAGTTAAATTTAAAAATGGTGTAGTGTAGAATATAGTAGAATTTTTTTAAAGATCATTTTATTATCGAAATATTTTTAACAATATTTTGTGTGAGAAAAAAAACTTCAATATCAATAATATTCAGATCTTTTTTGTTCTCATAATAGTTGAGTTGAGAAACATCTCTTATCATTTTTTGTAAGTTTTCGTGTTTTTTAAAAAGAGTTGACACTTGATTTTTTCTAAAAAAATAACTGTAAAAGTTAAAAACAATATTTTGCACATGATAAAATAAGTTTGATTTTACTATTTTGTTCCCCACATTTTTATTCAAAAAACAATTTAAAGCTAATATTTATTTACAAAAAACACCAATTGAATTTCTCTAAGAAAAAAAAGGCTGGGCTGCGACCCACACTTTTTTTCTCCTTATACTTGAGTCGAAAACTTCGTTTTATCAGTTTTTTGTTATTTTTGTGTTTTGTTCAAAAAGTTGTCAGTTGAATTTTTGTCAAAAAAAAATAATTAAAAATTACCAACAATATGTTGCATATGATGAAATAGTTAGTCGAAAACTAAATTTTACCAATTTAAGTAGCATTTCTTTAAAGTTTTTAGTTCTTACATAAAGGAATGCAGACTGGATTTTCTTAGAAAATTTAGTACAAAATTAATTTATTTTAAAGTCAATACCTTTATTTATTCACGACATATCGAGAATCGAATATTAATTTTTACCAATTTTGCGTACTATTTTTTTGTGGATTTTGATTCTTATTGAAAAACTGACTATTGGATTTTATTAAAAATTTTACTGAACGTCGAAAACAATATTTTCTATATCTTTAATTTAAAAAAAAAGATATTTGAGTCGAAAATCAGTTTTTACTAACTTTTAGTATTTTGTGTACATTTTTTATACTGAAAATCAATTTTAAAAAACGAATCTCTAGAACAATTTAGAAGAGCCCCGGAACAATTAGGAACAAGTTTTGAATTTTGAATTTCAGAAAAGGGGGTCCTGCAACAGAATGGTATTTGGACTAAAAATCTTTACGAATGTTTTTGAACAACAACAACAACTTAAAGGTGCTACCACTCATTGTTTTTGGCTGGAGATATAGCTATTTCGTGCTTTGCCACTTTTGCACTTATCAGTCTCCTTTTTTTGTGGTGCTGAGCTTTAATCCAATTTTATTTGAAAAACTTTTTATGCACAACATAGGATTCGAACCCACGCATATCAGATTTGCTCAGTCTTAGAAGTCGTATGCACTACGTACTCCACTACTTTAGACCACTGACGTCACAGGTCGAGATGTGCTAATTGTTTATCAAATGCATTTGAAGCATCAACCTTTTTATAAGCTCCTTTAAGTATGCCGTTTTGTTCCGCCTCCATTTTTCTCCATACCTTATTTGATAGACTTACAATTCGTAGTACGTATCAAAGGGGGAGAGGTTGGAAGATCGGTAACGAACCAGACTATTAAGTTATTATTGTTATTATTTTTATTGTACTATTCGTACTAGAATGTCAGCTTGTTAGACTTGACCATTCCTTTTAATTTCATTGAATGTTTTTGAACAACAACAACAACTTAAAGGTGCTACCACTCATTGTTTTTGGCTGGAGATATAGCTATTTCGTGCTTTGCCACTTTTGCACTCATCAGTCTCCTTTTTTTGTGGTGCTGAGCTTTAATCCAATTTTATTTGAAAAACTTTTTATGCACAACATAGGATTCGAACCCACGCATATCAGATTTGCTCAGTCTTAGAAATCGTATGCACTACGCACTCCACTACTTTAGACCACTGACGTCACAGGTCGAGATGTGCTAATTGTTTATCAAATGCATTTGAAGCATCAACCTTTTTATAAGCTCCTTTAAGTATGCTGTTTTGTTCCGCCTCCATTTTTCTCCATACCTTATTTGATAGACTTACAATTCGTTCAAAAACATTCAATGAAATTAAAAGGAATGGTCAAGTCTAACAAGCTGACATTCTAGTACGAATAGTACAATAAAAAAAAGAGGCTGGGATGCGACCCACATTGATAACTTCCCATCCCGTCTATCGATTTGTCTTGCATAAAAGTTTGTCTAAATGTATCAATTCTTACCAAATTTGCGTTCTATTTTTTGTAGATTTTATTTTTTTTATGAAAAAACGGACTGTTGGATTTTTATAAAAAAAATATTGAATATAAAAAACAATATTTTCTGTGAAATAAAATAAGTTTGAAGCCAATATTTTTAATTTTTGAAAAGCTATTTGAGCCGAAAATCAATTTTTACCAACTTTTATTAATTTTTTTGTTTAGGTTTTTATTTTTTGTAAAAAAACTGTCAATTCGATTTTTCTCAAAATTTGTCCTAATGTTGAAAACAATATTTCTTATAAGTTAAAATTAGTTAGAAGCCATAATCTCAAATTTTTGAAAAGATATTTAAGTCGAAAATCAATTTTTACCAACTTTTGTTAAATTTTTTTTTCGGTTTTTATTTTTTTGTAAAAAAACTGTCAATTCTATTTTTTTCAAAATATTACTGAATGTTGAAAACAATATTTTTTGAAAGATAAAAGTAGTTTAAAGCCAATATCTCAAAGTCTTGAAAAGATATTTGAGTCAAAACTCAATTTTTACCAACTTTTTTTTAATTTTTTTTTTAGGTTATTATTTTTTGTAAAAAAACTGTCAGTTCGATTTTTCCCAAAATTTTTCCTACTGTTGAAAACAATATTTCTTATAAGTTAAAATTAGTCAGAAGCCATAATCTCAAATTTTTGAAAAGATATTTAAGTCGAAAATCAATTTTTACCAACTTTTGTTAATTTTTTTTTTCGGTTTTTAATTTTTTGTAAAAAAACTGTCAATTCTATTTTTTTCAAAATTTTCCTGAATGTTGAAACCAATATTTTTTGAAAGATAAAAGTAGTTTAAAGCAAATATCTCAAAGTTTTGAAAAGATATTTGAGTCAAAACTCAATTTTTACCAACTTTTTTTTATTTTTTTTTAGGTTATTATTTTTTGTAAAAAAAACTGTCAATTCGATTTTTCTCAAAATTTTATCAGATGTCAAAAACATTATTCTTCGTTGCACAAAATTGTTTTGGAGATGAAATCATATTTTAGTCGTAAAATTTTCGAAGTGACAAATTTTTTTTTTCAGTTTTTTTGATTTATAAAAAAAACCGTTAATTGAATTTTTTTCCAAAAATATAATTGTTTTGTATCACGTTACAATATATAATACAAAATTTAATTCAAGTCTCTAGCGTCATTAGTTCATGAGATATTTAGGGTTAACCAAAATGTTCACCTTTTTTTTAAACTGCTATGGTAAAAAAACCACCCACGCAATTTTCTTGAGAGCCCTTTCTGCATCTTTCTGCCTTATTATCTGTATAACAAAATTTAATTGAAGTCGATATCTCTTCTGGTTCTTGAGCTATGGACGACGAAAAAAACGTCGCGAACGTACGGACGTACGGACGTACGGACGTACGGACGTACGGACGTACTGACGTACGGACGTACGGACGTACGGACGTACTGACGTACGGACGTACGGACGTACGTACACACGCACGCACAGACATCTTTCTAAAAATCTTTTATTTCGACTCTAGGGACCTTGAAACGTCGAGAAATGTCAAAATTTTCAATTTGTCAAATCGGACCCATTACAATAACTTCCTATGGGAAGTTAATAATAACAATAATAACTTAATAGTCTGGTTCGTTACCGATCTTCCAACCTCTCCCCCTTTGATACGTACTACGAATTGTTTTAAAATGTGTGCTTCTGTAGAGGAAGGGGAGGTTGGGGGTGTTTTTGGAATATTAGCATAGTCATTAAAACTCATTTTAAAACTTTTTGGCTTTCCTGAAAAATTACAGAATTGGCTTAAAATTTTTAATTTTTTCAAGGGGGCAATAGGGAGGGAAAACATTATTTTTTTCGTTTTTGTGCGCCTTCGACCATAATTATTAATGGTTTTGGATGAAATTTGGACACGAACTGGGAGAGGTTTGAATTGGAACATTATTAGAATGTTTGATTTTTGGAAAAGGCGAGCTAAAATAATGTTTACAAAATTAAAATACAAAAAAAGATTTTATTTTTGAAAGTTCAATCATCAACGTAAAGAGTAGTTTATAGGCGAAATTTTGATTTCTGCACGTGTTTATTCAGACGTAGTTTGCATTTTTGAAAAAATCGGGGGTCATATCAAATTATACATTTCACTACTCTAAGTTCTTAGAACAGTTGTTAGAACAGTTTTTAGAATGTAAAAAATGTAAGAAGTTACAATTTCGAAAAAAGGGGCCTAGAATTTTAGAGGTCCATAAAATTTGAAACAATATTCGGAACAATTACAACAAAAAGAAAAGGGGATAGGTAAAAATCAGTTTTTCGAAAAATAAGGTAAATCTACACTTATTTTTCATCTTTGCTAATTTATCAATCCAGAAACTAAATCTGTAACTTCTGTTTTTAGAAAATCATATAATAGGACTTGCATGTGTAAATATCAAGCTTTTTTAATCAAATATTGTTTTATTTCAGGTGTTGAATAAATCTTAAAGAATTGAAACAAAAGACATTTTTCCGACAGTAACAATAAGTAAATCTGTATAAAAGCAAAACGAGACTATTATTTTAGAAAAATTAGGTACTGTCTTTACTATACCATTCCATGCTTAGTTTTAAAATGATGTTTATATTCACCGTTTTGAGACCTATTCCCTGTAGTATATTTCAGCTTTTATTCCACCGAATAACTATCACGTACAAAACTGAAAAGGCGTTCGTACGTGGGCACCATGATACCATTCTGTACCTAGTATCTAATATATGTAGCTCTAGGTAGTAGCGAAGCAAGGTACAATGTAAGTTCCTAATCAGTAATTCGTGTTACTTTTGCGGAATGCTGGTGTCGTTATGTTGCTCTGAATGATAACACGAATTCGTGCTTTAGTATTTTATCTAGTGGCAGTGGCAGTGGCGGTGGCAGGAACAGGATGCAAAGAGTTATGAGGTGTTTCCAACGAACTGACAAGCACAAAAAAGTGTCAAAGTTTTAACTTTATTCTATAACGAAATCTTTCTTTCTTTGTAAAAGGTAGAGGAAGATATGCTTATGTACGTAACATGTTATAAGGGAACCTTTATTTAGCTTGAAATCGCAGAAGGAATTGATGCAAATTCTTATTCCTTTGTTGTTCGTACGATTTGTTAACTTTATCACGTTATAAAACTCAATGCCACCGTTACAAGCCCATATCGTTCGGGCACAAAAGCACCCCAAAGAAAAAACCCAGCACTGAGGTACTGCCAAGGACAATCGACATTGACACAACGAACACACATAACATATAAGCAGCTACAGAATACGATGCCGACAATCCGACATTCTTTCAGGAGCAAAGTTAAATCGGTCTTAACCGATTAAATTTCAACGTTTGCCTTTCTTTTGTCGTAGCTCTGTCAGTATAAGCGTGACGAAATTATTTTTGATGTTGCTATCTAGCTATTTTTATGTTTAAAGGAGGCTCAACTAGACAACCTACCTATAGTGTGAAAGTATAATTGCTCTTGGCGATGGAATGGCGGCACGGCGGCGGACGGCGGCGACGCGACGTTGGCGATGGGATTTGAACAAGTTAATTAAAAGAAAATGAGGAACCAAATATCTTAAATTTATGAGAAGATAAATGAATCTGAGTAGATATACTCCATCCCTGACAGGGCCGGACAAAGCATATGTGCAAGATGTGCAAATGCACAGGGCGCAAGATTCTGGGGGCGCATTACCAGGAGCAAGAAAATGTAATCTGATCTTGCAAACAAATATGTACTACTATTTGCCATTCTTTAACCACAAACATTCTTAAAATAATCCCAAAAATACATGCATCACAACTGTCCTAAGTTATCTCTTGCGCACTTACTAACATCACTTTCATTGTTGCATTCAATAAAAAATTAATTCAAGATATCGCAGAACTAAAAATCCTATCTACCTCATTTCCAAATATTTGACCCTGTTCGTACAAGAAAAAATCTCAACACAAAAATTTCCATGCAAGAGAAAAAAAGAAAAAATCTCAACACAAAAAATTTCCATGCCACCTCATATGTGCAAGATTTACATATATCATGCACACCGAGTCCCAAAATTAACATAGAGAGTATGACAAAGCAAAATCTTATTCATATTGAATCGTATCCGTATGGGCTAGAACGTGCAGGTTTTGTATCTCGCACCGTACCTGAATGTGAGTTCTCATCTACAAAGAAAACAACAAAAAAATGTCTCCGAAAAAAAAAGAGAGCAGATAGGTTGCTGTGCTGTGTGCTACCTTCTAGTCAGTGTTGCCAGAAAATATTTACTGAAATCGGGAGATTTCCACATTAGAAATCGGTGTAAATCGGGGCAATTTGTTTAACCCTACAACTCATGACAAATATCGGGTGATTTTTTTGAGGTTAGGATTTTCATGCATTAGTATTTGACAGATCACGCGGGATTTCAGACATGGTGTCAAAGAGAAAGATGCTCAGTATGCTTTGACATTTCATCATGAATAGACTTACTAACGAGCAACGCTTGCAAATCATTGAATTTTATTACCAAAATCAGTGTTCGGTTCGAAATGTGTTTCGCGCTTTACGCAAATTTTATGCGTTTATTTTTTTTAAAAAGTTCTCAAGCTCTTAAAAAATCACCCATTATATTAAACAATGTCCTCTTTTCAATGGAGGACAATAAATACATAATGGGTGATTTTTTAAGAGCTTGAGAACTTTAAAAAAAAAAAACGCATAAAATTTGCGTAAAGCGCGAAACACATTTCGAACCGAACACTGATTTTGGTAATAAAATTCAATGATTTGCAAGCGTTGCTCGTTAGTAAGTCTATTCATGATGAAATGTCAAAGCATACTGAGCATCTTTCTCTTTGACACCACGTCTGAAATCCCGCGTGATCTGTCAAATACTAATGCATGAAAATCCTAACCTCAAAAAAATCACCCGATATAAGCTTTCTGTCAATTTTTTCTGAATGTGTAAATTTAGATTTCCTATTAGGTTAGGTTAGGTTAGGTTAAAGTGGCTGTTGGTTGGGACATCCAACACACTTAGACCAAAGTATGGTCCATTGTGATACCACATGGATCAGTTAATCAGCTTAACTCGTTGAACCAATTGGAGCTTCGAATAAAGCGTAGGAGACTAGTAATGTCTGAATTTTTTAGATCGCTGGTATCGTTAAAGTAGTAGTCTCCAAGGTGGATTCTACGTCTGTGTGATAAGGCAGGGCATGTGCACAGAAGATGAGAGATTGTCTCCTCTTCTTCTTCGTCCATGCAACTCCTACAAAAATCATTTGCAGGGGCTCCAAGTCGAATAGCATGCCTTCCTATTAAGCAGTGCCCAGTCAGGACACCTATAACGTAGCTAATGTGCAATCTACTCAGAGAGATTAATTGTTTTGAGCGCCTGGCGCTAAGAATGGGCCAAATTAGTTTTGTTGCGACACAGGTGGTGGTGTTATTCCACCTGAGGTTTGTTTTCTCTATGGTATCTTGCTTTAGCATAAGTTTACATGTAGCTAGAGGGATACCTATGTTAGCATTATGAGCCAGCAGAGGTAAAGTTGTTCCGCTTTTTGCAAGGCCCGGCACCCAGAGAAGGTGAATGTTGAACTGTGTAGCCATCTCCGTAAGAGATGATCGACAAATTAGGGCTGTTAATGAGTTTGTGGAGACAGAGTCTAGGGACTTTAATGCAGCTTGGCTATCCGAGAAGATGCGTATATCATTAGTTGATATAACGTTTTCTCTAAGCCAGGATAGGACTTCTTTTATAGCCAGGATTTCAGCTTGGAACACGCTACAATGATCGGGTAGACGAAAGGAGAGACTTAAGTTTAGTCCATCTGAGTATACGCCTCCACCGACCCCATCCTCCGTTTTTGATCCGTCTGTATAAAAGTTTATAGGACCATCGTTCAAAAATGATGTATTCTCCCAAGAAGACCTGGGAGGTATAGTCACTTTGAAGCTATAGTTATTAAACTGAGGATGGGGTATGGTGTAGTCAATATTACTACTTATAGTTCTGAACGAGTTCAAAATAGTGGTGTGGCCAATTCCATTATTGATCCACAGAGAGGAGGCTTGAAGCCGTATGGCAGTGTTAGCGGCCGTTTGCTTGCTGAAATAGTCCAGCGGTATTAGATGGAACAGAACATCTAGTGAAGCGGAGGGGGTGGAGCGAAGTGCTCCTCCCATACACAGGCAGGCTGTTCGTTGGACTTTGCTGAGTTTATCGCGGTTTGTCGCTGTATCTAGCGCCGTCCACCATACCACTACTCCATAAGTAAGGATCGGTCTTATGACCGAGATGTATAGCCAGTGTGTAATGCGAGGCTGTAGGCCCCATTTATTACCAATGGCCTTTTTACAAGAGAACAGGGCTACTGTGGCCTTGTTTATTCTCTCTTGAATATTAGGTTTCCAACTTAATTTCTTATCTAAAATGAGACCCAAGTATTTTGCTTGCTCAGAGAATTTAAGTGGTACACCGTTTATGAGGGGAGGGTCAATGTGTGGGACTTTGTATTTCCTTGTGAAGAGGACAAGGTCGGTTTTTTGTGGGTTAACGCCTAGTCCACACCGAGAAGCCCATCTGGTGAGCTTATTTAAAGCGTTTTGTAAGAGGTCTTTTAGTATATTGGGATGTTTACCCGTTACCGCAATAGCAACATCGTCCGCATAGGCAAACACTCTGTATCCCTCTCTTTCTAGAGTAATTAGTAATTCATTTATTACTAAGTTCCAGAGGAGAGGGAATAGGACACCACCTTGTGGCGTACCTCTACTGACACCCCTTTGTGTAGTAAAATCGCCCAGTTTTGAATTGATAATCCTGCTTATCAGCATTTGATTAATCAATTCGCTGATCGACTTATCTACCTTTAGAGATGTCAATACACGTGCAATTGCAGATGTGTCGACATTGTTAAATGCACCTTCTATATCTAAGAAGGCAACTAAGGTGTACTCTTTATGATGGAGGGAATATTCGATTGTACGTACTATACTGTGTAGAGCCGTTTCAACTGATTTCCCTTTGTTGTAGGCGTGTTGAGCCTTTGAAAGGAGGGACTTATCAATACTTGCCCTTAAGTGGATATCGATCAAACGTTCAAAAGTTTTGAGAAGGAATGATGATAAGCTGATAGGTCTTAGGTCTTTAAGGTTAACGTGGCTGGATTTCCTATTACAAAAAATAAAAAAACTTTTTGTTTCATTTGTATCATGACTTATTTTATTTCATTTAAATTAATTATAATAAGTAATATTGCTTGGTTACATTAAAATTAAATATTTTTATTTTGGAGGTACTGAATACGTTATTTAATAAGTAACAATTGATATATTTTTGTTTTATTATGCTTTTTAATTAAAATTCATATTCTTTGAACACAAAACGTAAAACTTAATAATAAATAATAAATATTTCCCTTGTTATATTAAATTTACAGTCTTTTATGGGGCATTTGCTTACAAGAAACTTAATTATTTAGTGCTTATAGCACCTAGCTAGCTTAGAAATGAAAAAAGTAATATGTACATATGTAAGCTAACAAATACTCCAAGGAATTAAGTTTCTTATAAACCAACGGCTTAGATACATAAGTATCTTAATTTGTATTATTTTTAAATGTATTTATTTTGCTTGAATTTTTTTAACAAATCATCAGACACTTTTAAGTTTAAACAATAATTGCAATCTTTGAACTTCAGGTAAACCTTAGAAAGTAATATTCCTTGTAAAGTATCAACATCTAGCCTATTTCTTATTTTCGTCTTATTCTAATTTATTTGCGAAAAAGTTCTCTCCAAGTTAGCGGATGAATTCGGTAACGATAATACCGATGAAATAAATCGAGCCATCAATGGAAAAGCTAAAGTTTGATTGCACTTTTTGATTGAGCACACAATCTTCCAAAATATTTCTGTTTTAGTATTTTCAATTCCCTCAGATAATAAATTTTCAAAATCAAGATTTCGTATTTCCCTATAGGTATTCCAAATCAATTCTCTGTATATCTTTGGAAGGAATAATATTATCAAACAAGTTAAAAAGATTACTAAATGATCAATTTGTTTTATTTACGGTCTTTTTAGGTTCCAATAAGGTCAAAGCTTTAAACAATTTATTTTTAAAGTCAAATCTTTTGAATATTTGTTCGCATAGTTCGACGTAGAAACTTATATAGTTATTTTTAAATCGTTCGACTTCACAACTTGCAATAAGATTTTTTTCCAATTGCAAATTAACGTCGCTGCCGAGATATAAATTATCATTACTTATTATATTGTATGGACATTTGAAATTAATATTTTCAATAGCCGTTACCCTTAGATAAGCCGGCTTAATGAAACAATCTAAAATTGCTAGTACTAAAGTTTTAATTTCACTGTATAGGTTGTGAATCTGTGGCTCTTCGCTTTGAAAAAGTCGGTTCAATTTATTAACTTGAGGAAGAGCAAAGCTTAAGATTTTAGATACAATTCATTTAAAGGAGGGGTATAATTTCAAAAATCTTCTATTTCACTTTTTTTAAAAAATGAGTTAAGTATGAGCCCTCGTCTATGTATTTAGCTAAAATTTATCAAAACTTATTACTTCCTATACATTTGAGTACTCAAAACGTGAAGTTTTTTTCAAAACTACACTATTCCACTCAGTCGTTTAATTCAAAACTCATTTATTCCCATACAAACCAGAATCCGCACCAAAACTCTTCTTTTCCTAGGCAAATCAAAGTAGCCGCTTTCAAAACTCGTGTATTCCAATGACATTAAAAAGGGGGGAATCTTTGTTGTTTTGAGAGCATTCATGGGTTAAACTATTTATTGTTGCAATAATTCTTGTTAAGAAAACATCTTTGGTAAGTTCGAAAATAAAATAATGTTTTATAAGTAGATTTGTGTTTAATAATTAAATATATTGTATCTATAGGTCATGAAAAAAAGTTTACTTTCTTTTCAAAACTCCTCTATTCCTAAATAGGTTGAATCAAAACTCAACTATTCCAATCGTAATTTTCAAAACTCTTCTTTCCAAATTAAATTGAATTTTTATAATTTTTAGATTCAACTTATAGGTTCAAATCCAAAAGAAATGGATAAAGATCATTCCAAACTTCAAATTTTTGGACTATTTTGAATATAGTTGTAAAAATTCCGACACGTTGTTTCAACAATTGGAAGAAGTTTTAAGCAGGCGTTAGATGCACAGAGGGCAAATGAATGGCAGACACATTTAAAAACTACTAGATTTGGGCAGTCACCCTTTAGCAAAGAAGCAACCGAGTCATATTATTTGCTCCATCCACCGCAAACCCAATTAATTGTTTTTTATAATCAATATTCTTTTCAATAAAGTTGGTTATAATTATTGTCGAATGCAATGTTTTTGCATCCGCAGCAATAACTCTCGAGAGATCAAAACAAAATTCATAAATCTTAAAATTAATACATATTCTTACCACCGTGCTTAAGATTTTTGTTGCTGATAAGTCAGTTGATAATTAATAAATTAATTAAAAAGTACTCAAATTTTTAGTACAATTATAAATTATGTAAATTTCAGAGATGAAAATACATTAAAATACTTTTTTATATAAAACATCGAAAATCGGGGAAAAGTGTCATAATTAGATCAAAAATCGGTGTATCGTAAATAGGTCTACAAATCGGGAGAATTACGATAAATCGGTGTTTCTGGCAACACTGCTTCTAGTTCTAGCCTTCTACTACAAATCAAAGACACTCCATATTTTTTTTTTGTTGTTTTGTTTTGTAGATGAGAACTCACATTCAGGTACGGTGCGTGATACAAAACCTGCACGTTCTAGCCATTAAAAAAAAAAACTTATTTATACGGAATAATATGGGTCAGAGCGTGCAAGTTTTCTTATTGCACACTGTGTAAGAGTTAAGTGCCTGCTTACAGGAGATGAAATTTTTTATAGAATGAAAAAGGAGAGATGAATTTAAGTATGTGGAGTCGAATCGTTCTTGCGCAGGCAGGCAGTTTGTTTTTTTTTTTTTTTTTTGAAAGTTAATGACTGTTGTAACGGCTACTTTTAATGTATATCTAGTCTGGTGCAGAATGCAGATTGTTTCAATTGTTTTTTCGCTTTGTTGGTTAATTAACATTAAATAAATAGCTATCAATTTTTAATAGAAGTGACGTATTTCATGATAAGACAAGACCGGAATGTGACTGACTCAGTTGATTTTAGACAAGCTTCAATTACATGGAATTTTAATAAACTGTCGAAGCCAAAGTTATGATAATGGTTCGAATATCAAAGGAAAAGAAGTGGGTGTTCAGAATCGAATTCAAACCCTGAAACCAAGAGCATTTTTCCTTCAATGTTGCTCGCATTCCTTAAATTTAGTGGTTAAATTTAGCAGTTCAATTTTTCGATACAATTCAATTTTTGTATTACTTTTTTTTACAAGTTTCACAACGAAGTGGGATATTTATAAGAAAAAAGTTAAAAGTCTTACTTTGAAACCCCTTTCTGAGACTATATGGGAGAGCAGGTTAGATGCATTGAGGCATTCAAAAACAAGTTTAGAAGAAATATATGAAGCCCTTATAGAAATAGGAAATCTAGAGGCAAAAAACATTGCAGAATCGTTAGGAAATAAAACTTTTGATTTTACATTTATTTATTGCCTGCTAATTTGGTTTGATATTTTAGAAAATATAAATAAAACTAGTAAATACTTATTTGCAAAGTCCGTCCGTTAATCTGTCAACTGGAATACAAGTTTCAGAAAATACAAAAAACAGTTTGATTTTAATGCGTTCCGATGAAAAATTTAATGAGTAGTTATGTTCAATTAACTGAGCGTATTGCTAGTTCCCTAGAAACACCAAATATGTTTCCTGAAGCTTCATCATTGCGATCCCAACGGAGAAAAAGGCTTTATGCTGATGAAGTCCTGAAACTATATTAGACCCGAAGCAAAGATAGTAGATTTTTTTTTCAAAATACTTGATCAAGCCATTTAATCAATTAAACAGAAAGGTTTGAACAGCTTAATACGTATAGTATCAATTTTTCATTTTTAAGTAACATAAGCGAATTTGCAGAATGTTTTAACATTAGGTAGTTTTAAAGATTTAGATGGAGAAGAATTGTTTCAAGAGTTAACCATAATATCGCCGCTTGTTAAATTTTATTTTTAGTTCAAACCTTTAAGATTTTGCTCCGAAATTAGGAATTGCTCTCCAAATCCTTAGTACAATCCTGGTCAGTAGCTTCAGGAGAACGTAGTTTTTCTAAACTTAAAATTATTAAAAATTATCTTAGGCAACCATGACTCAAGAGAGTTTGGTAGGCTTATCTATAATGTCAATTGAAAAGGAATTATTAAATTATTATTATATTATTAGACTTTGATCATCTCATTTCTGAATTTGCAAAATGTAAGGCCAGAAAAGTAAGTTTCCAAGTTTAAAAGTTTCCCCTATGCTCATTTCTTCGCTGGGTTTTAGTTTAATGGTTTAGGCCTCCTGGGGATACCTCAATAAAAAAGGCGCATTGAAAGTCTACCTCCTGGGTAATGTGGGAAAGGCCTATGCTTGTGTATCAGTTTATGTGTGAAAATATAAAAAAGGGGCGCTTTTTACAAATCTTGCACAGGGCGCAGGTTTGGCTTGGGCTGGCCCTGATCCCTGAAAACATTACTCGCACACAGGAATGGTTGAGAGTTGTAAGTCACTAGGCCCTAGTTCTCAACGGACTGTTGCGCCACCTAATTTTTTTTTTTATAGATATACTGAAGGTAGGAAATTTTCAAATTTAATCTAAGATGGTTTAAGCAACCCGAAATAGAAATACCAATCTTACATTATACGAAGTATACTTTTTATAATATGATTGAAGTGCTTTTTTATTTTGCTGGATTTATAAGTTATTCCAGATTACTAATAAACATTAACAAATGGGTTCAAGGTTTACTTTTAATATATTAATGATTTAAGGTCTAAGATAAAAAAAAACTGTTCAACACAAGCCTCTTTTTGAATTTCAAGGTTGGGCAGATTTGTTCACATCTTTATTTTTTTGTTGTAAGGGCAGCGAACTTCGGATATGCACGTAGATTGTATAAGGTCTATTAATAGACCACTTGCAGCCAAAGAATTAGCGGAGGCCTAAGATATCACCGCCATCAAGGAAATGCGATGGAATGGGCCGGGCAAAAAAGAGATGAAAAACTGCGATATTTACTATGGTGACTGCTACCAACAACGCTTATTTGGATGCGGCTTTGTCATTGGAGCCAGACCTTGGCAACACGTCTTGAGCTATAGGTGCATCAACGAGCGGCTCATGACCATCCGCATCAAAGTCTAAATTCGGCAACATTAGCCTAATATGCGCACACGCCCCACAGAAGAGAAGGATGACAACACCAAGGATATGTTTTTCTAGCTCTTAGTCAAAGTATATGATGAGCAGTCTCCTACGTTATTAAAATTGTTCTCTGGCCGATTTTAATGCCAAGCTAGGAACGGAAGACATCTTTGGTGGAACAATTGGGAAAACAGCCTGCACGATATCAGATTCATCGATCGAAATTTACTCGTTGTAGTCAAGGTAACACTTCGGGTTCCCAGACCAAAGGCAAAACAGGGAGGGGCTTCGAGAAGCTACAAATCCTTCTCTGACTACGAAAGTAACCACTTTCAAAATTCTCTGCCCCAAACACAATGTATCGAGAACCAGTGGCAACGTTGCCAAGATGCAATCAGAAAAGCCGTCTATGATGTGCTGGGTTTCAAGCAACCACCAACAAGAAACTCCTAGTTTGATGAGGAATGTCGGCAGGCAAATGAAGATAAACAACAGGCACGAAAAGCGGCGGCGCGCGGCGCTGCATAGAAGGACGAGAGCTGCTCACGAGCTCTATAAGCAGAAAATATGAGAAGAACACCGACATTTCAGAAGGAAAAGAGAGAGTATATGAGAAGCGAGCGTTCGAAGATGTTGAGATGTTCAAAAGGATAAATAAAGTTCGAAAGTTTTATGACCGGCTGAAATGAAATTCACAAGACCATAAACCTTGAATCGAAGACTGCAAAAACGAAAGTGGACATATTATAGTAGAACCGCAGTCAATGCTGAGAATATGGAATGACAACTTCTGCAGACTGTATAACGGCGACGACGAACTGAATTCCGCTGTCAGGCAGGATGATCCATTCAATATAGACGACGAAAGCCAACAATCCCGTCTTCCCGATTTAGACGAAGTGAAGATTGTCATATCTAAGTTGAAGTCTAACAACCTGATAGGTCCTTATCAATGTGGTTTTAGGCCGGGAAAGTCCACTGTCGATTAAATATTCACCTTACGGCAAATTTTGGAAAAAAAAACCAAACGAAATCTACGTCCGGTATGCAAAGTAGGTGAGCGGGAACAAGATGAAATGTCGAGCTGTACGGCGCGGCGGCGCGGCGGCGGTGCAACAGGTGGTGCGCACAAGTGGAAAGTGACCTTAACCAACTATGAGTGCGCAAATGGAGACATCTAGGGACCGAGCTAGATGGAGAAGTTTGTTGGGTGATGCCCTAGTTCACACAGGACTGTAGTGCCACCTTAAGTAAGTTAGTAATTGAAGAAAGGTATTTAAATAAATTCTCCTTTATATTAATAAAGAGCTTAAATTATATATTTTGAAAAATTCATATTTGTACTAAAAATAAAGACAAATTTTGATATTTACTTAATTTAAATTTTCAATAAATTCTTGAGTTTTGAAGAATGTAGTAAATTCATTTCAAAAAAATAAGAAATATGTAGTTATTGCATCATTATAACTTTTCAAGGATTCTACAATGGCATGGGTTGATTTAGGTTAAGGATTAAGTAGCTATAAGATACCTTCTCACAATAAAATGTATTACACTTTCCTATATAGTTTTAACATTTATTTCTAAGGGTAAGCCATTCGGATACAATAATAAATTTAAGTTGTTTTTTCCTTTTTGAATTACATAAAATATTGTTTTATATACATAAATAGAGGATATCTCGTAAAGTGATATCCACAAGTAAAACAGCAACAGGCGTATCCATAGTTATACAATGTACATTCCTAGTAGTTTATCACAGCTGGAATATGAACACTAGAACAACCATTATAACCATCAATCTTTTTAGTGAGGATTTTCTCTTCAATGAAGTATATGTAGTTGAGGCGGGGTGGTGGGTGGGTGGTTGTTCGATGGATAGCTTGATTTTGATTCTTAATCGATTTTGGCGTAGTGTGAGCCGTTTTATCGTCTTCTGAAGGACAAGCACGTAATTCACTGAAGAGATTCGAAAGTTATTGCTATTGAATAAAAGAGAATGTAGTATATAGAGGTATATAATGACACATGAGACGTGAAAAGTGATTATAGGTTGATTTTCTAGGATGGACTTTTTTATTTGAAATACAAATTCTAGTGGAATACGAATTCCAGCAGAGTGTAATACTTTATTCTTGCGCACCATAAAACATTATTTACAAACAATCTTAAGGTGTTTTAAAAAAAAGCTATAATAATGGATATTTGGACGTCGGATTCCTTATAATCTATTACATATTCTCAAAAAAAAATTTATTGAAAACACCTTTTTTTTACTTATCCTAAATTGTCCGCCATCAAGTTGTTTTTTGAGCTTATGAAACACTTTACAATAAAAATGGTGTCAAATCGAGATTCAATAAAATAGTAATACACATTTACAAAATTAAAAGTTCAATCAATCAATTTAAAAGAGAAAACCGAGAAAAGAATACAGGAGTATAGAAAAAAGTAAAATATATGTATATACATATATAACTTAAGAAATATCAATTGATTCTAATACAATGCTTCATTCCAAAATAACATTAACCGGGTCAGATTCAATTTCTAAATCGATGACTTCATCTTCAGCAACTTCAACTTTTCTTCGGTGTAATACTTTTTTTATTTTTTTTTTTTGACAGGAGGAAATCTTCAATAGACACTTGGCAGTATTCGACAGCAAGTAGTGTGGGACTCTTAACCACTAAAACCACCTCTTCATCAGGACCAATCTTGAAGGATCGACATCAGATTTTTCTTTCTTAACTGTGTACAATCACTTTGGGGGAAGTTTAAACTTTTAATACTTTCCCATGTTTTTTAGACCATAAGCTCATGAGGCTTGGTTGTTCTTAATCTCCGAAAATTGTTTCTTATATTCAAGACGGACTCCATTTCAGAATTAGTATGACTTTGCAGTTTCTTGTTGTGCGATACAGCGTATTTTTTAACAACTTCTGTAACCATTTCTATTTGTAAGTCACGATGTAGATCCGTATTTCTTATGTACCAAGGTGTGTGATGCTTCTTTTTCTTAGGCTGAGGTAAGCTTGCCGGACTCCAGGGTCGTCTCGAGAAAGCACGAAACTCGAGTATAGAGAGTTGACCAAACTACTCTTTCCAAATAAAAAGATTTAGACTTTTCCTTTCTCAGATTTTATTTGTTCTAATCCAATAAAGCGGCTTAAGACTAAACAATAAGATACCTATAGATAATAATACCTATTATATACGAACTTAATCCTACGGTCAAGAGCCCATCGACACCGGAAGGGTGAAGGAGAATTACTTAATAATACGGCAAGAGCCCGTCGACACCGGAAGGGTGAAGGGGAATAACACAATAATTCCGCAAGTGCCCATCGACACCGGAAGGGTGAAGGGGAATAGCACAATAATTCGGCAAGTGCCCGTCGACACCGGAAGGGTGAAGGGGAATAACAATAATTCGGCAAGTGCCCGTCGACACTGGAAGGGTGAAGGGGAATAACAATAATTCGGCAAGTGCCCGTCGACACCGGAAGGGTGAAGGGAAATAACAATAATTCGGCAAGTGCCCGTCGACACCGGAAGGGTGAAGGGGAATAACAATAATTCGGCAAGTGCCCGTCGACACCGGAAGGGTGAAGGGGAATAACAATAATTTGTTGTTACTACACAGCACGCTATGGAGCAACGGCCCATCGACTCTTAATAGAGAAGGGGAATATCGGGGGAAACTTGCGCTTCTGAATATAAAGCCCAAAACCTTTAATAATCTTCGGCGAGCAAGCTTCCTCATTTTTCGGATTTCTTGGGTCCATAAGCCAATTCTCCTGCAGGAACCAAATGTGAACTTTATAATGAACAACAATATCGCATGTATTTTGTTGGTGTCACTTATTTCACTTGGTGGGTATGCGGAAGGCGGTTGATTGGTGTCGGTCGGTAGATGGAGGTTGATTGGTGTCGGTCGGTAGTAGGTAACCAGTAATAACCAGTACATTTTTCTATATTTCAAGTTTAGTTCTTCTCTTTTCTTTTTGATGTGCTCTTTCCACTTTAGCTTTGCATCCAAAGTCATTCCAAGGTATTTGGCCGTATTGGCGTAAGGTACAGCTTGGTTATTAATGAATATTGGAATATTGTTTATCTTTTTATTTGTAAAGTTTATATGTGAAGATTTTGTTTCATTGAGTTTGATACGCCATTTGTCGGTCCAAGCTCTCACTGTGTCGACGGCATTTTGTAGTTTTACTGCTGCCTTAGAGACACATTTGTCGGGTACCAAAATTGCGGTATCATCTGCAAAAGTAGCCATTATGGTGTGATTACAAACTGGAATATCCCTTGTGTATAGTAAATACAGGGTAGGACCTAGGACACTTCCTTGTGGTACACCGGCTTCTATTTTCTTCAATTCCGAGTATTCTTGATCGTACCTTACTCTAACCACCCCACGGTTTTCGCCTTGTTGTGGCGAGGGGGCTTACGTCTTACTCTTCAGCAATCCAGCTGCGGAGTAGGGCAACTAAGAAAACCAACAAAAGCAGAGATGTCAATCTAAATAATGAACAATGGACAAAAGTTTACAAAAGGAAAAAAATCGAACGGGGATATACGTTCAAAAGTCGGCAGAGGTCACGGCTACCGGCGAGGGCTTGGCTTCGCAAGAAGCTAAGTCGCCAGTGACAGAAGTAAACTTCAAAGAAGGAAAAAGAGAGTTAAAAAGACAACCGGTCTTTCTCTCAGTAGATCTCCTTCCCGACTCAGATAGTTTAACTATCAAAAGTACGGAGACCTCGGACAGACCTCCTTCCATAGGTAGTCAAACCGAGGACGAGCTACTGATGGAACCGAATCAAGAAGAGACTATGCTGAAGTCTGCTGCAACCCTCAAAGCTTCAAGGGAACGCAGCAACTACAGATCCTCCAAAAGATTCGTGGAAAAGACCGAGTTGAAAGACCCTGCGGCGCTCAGTTCGAGAGATAAAGCTCTCCTAAAAAAGCACAGGAAGCTGGTTAAGAACTTCGAGCGGCAGCTGGCAGAGACTGCCACTGCACCCAGGGGAATAACAAGGCAAGTGAATGCCGAAGAGTCGGAGAGCAAAGGAGTAGATGCTGCCAAATCTAGGTCTGTCCCTAAAAAGGCAAACTGTGAACAGGCTGGCAATAACTCGACCGCTCGGAACGACAAGAGAAAAGTTCAGGCGACTTCCAGCAAGAAACAGCCAGCCAACGCTAGGAAAGACCAAGCACCGGCAGGCACCTCTTCTGGAATGAAACCAGGAACGTCCAAGAGACAAAGATCGGAGGAGACAGTCAAGCTAGACGGTGCTAAGAAACTTAGAACCAACAACTTCGACACCACCCCGATCGACCTACAAATTGCCATTATAAGCCGTGACGACCCAGATGGGAAAATCTCGGCAAAAAACTGGCTTCTTGTAGAAAATGAGATCCTCAAAGCTATGATGGCAGCATCAGAGAATGATAGTTCTGAAGACTATATCTTTGATGGTGCCGGATGGCGGCGAGAAGTTAAAGTGGTCTGCTGCGGTGACCAGAAATCATGGGAGTTTCTGAACCACACAATCGCCAACATTGGCAAACTATGGGAAGGTTCCTCCCTTGAGATTCTACCCGCCGCAGCTCTACCACTCCGCCAGCAGTTTAGCATATGGATCCCCCCTCCTGCAGAACATGTGGACGCAGCCATTATAAAGCTGTTGGCGAAACAGATCAAAGAGCTTCCCATTTTAGAATGGAAGCTCCAACACTCAAGAAAGAGTCATGGAGGCGAAGGGAAGGACCTCTTGTTTGTGGCAGACAAGAAATCTGACCTTCTTCTGAAAGAGAAAAAAGACGTGTTGAGGTATGGTCTCGGAACCGTAAAGGTTAAGAGGCATGAGGGCAAAGGGGAGTCAAAAGCTGCTAGTGGTGCAAATAAACCTGCACCACGCTAAAGCAGCAACGTATGACCTTACGCTCTACATGTCTCACGAGAACGTGGATGTGGCCTTGATCCAGGAACCATGGTTAGGCAAAAACCGAATCCGTGGGTTGAGGTCAAAACATTACAACCTTTTCCATTCCACGTCAGATGAAGGTAATATTAGAAGTTGTATCCTAGTGAAAAAATCAATTAACGCTTTCTTCCTATCTAGGTACAGCAACAAGGGCAACACGGCAATCAGCGTCGAATCGAATGAAGGAAACTTCATTCTAGCGTCGACGTACATGCCGTACGAGGAGGAGAGCCCACCATCAAAAACAGTCCGCGATCTGGTGGTCCATGCCACAGCAAGCGGTACACCTTTGGTGTTGGGAGGTGATGCCAACGCTCACCACACTCAATGGGGCTCTAAGGACATCAATAAAAGGGGTGAGTCAATTTTTGAATATATTCTCTGTTCTAATTTATCGATATGTAATAGGGGCAATCACCCTACCTTTCGAAACAAAAACAGGGAGGAAATCATAGATTTGACTCTTATTAGCAATAATAGTAAAATTTCGGTTGAGGACTGGAGAGTCTCACCTAAAGAATCTTTTTCGGATCACTTTAGGATACTCTTCTCTATAGACAGGAACTTTACTGAAAAGAAACCTTACAGAACCCAACTAGAACGAATTGGACAAAGTACGAAATATGGCTGAAAGACTGTATTGATCCACCAGAGGACAATACAAGTCTAAGTACTTCAACCATTGACACTGTTGTCCATAACTTGTCTAGCAAAATGAGAATGTCTTTTGAAAAACACTGCCCTTTATCTCGTTCCAATAACTCCACTAAACCACCCTGGTGGAATGGTGTACTAAAGAAACGCAGAACAGAGGTCAGAAAACTTTTCAATAAAGCTAAACTGAGTAAATTAGAAGAGGATTTAAAGTCTTACAGAGCCGCACTTAACATTTACACCAAAGAGTTAAGGAAGGCCAAAAAGGATTCGTGGGCTAAACATTGTGAATCCATTGAAAAAACAAGCGAGGCGGCAAGGCTCCGTAGAACCCTGGCCCTTAATCCCACGATCCCGGGGTACATAAAACACCCTGATGGAACATGGTCGAACTCGAGCCTAGAGACGCTTGAACTCTTCATGGAAACTCATTTCCCCGGTTGTAAAAACCCAGAAAGTTCCGATTGCTTGCAATCGAACACGCTGGATTTTACTCACACGGAATCAAAGTTAGAACAAAATCGGGTTATTACTGAGCAGAAGATTATCTGGGCAATAAACTCGTTCAAACCCTATAAATCAGCGGGACCGGACGAGATTTTCCCAGCTCTCCTTCAAAACGCTCCCAAAGTAATAACTCCGTGGCTTAGGGTAATCTTCATAAGTTGTATCAAACTTAGATACGTCCCTAATAGCTGGAAAAAGGTCAAGGTAGTCTTTATCCCAAAAGCAGGGAAACCGATTCACTCGACCGCTCAGGATTATAGACCAATAAGTCTCTCTTCGTTTCTCCTTAAGACACTAGAGAGGATAATTGATCTACATGTTAGAGAACTTTTCAACGAACACAACTTGTGCAACTACCAACACGCCTACCTTAAAGGTAAATCAGTGGAGACTGCCTTGCATGAAGTAGTTTCACATATTGAGAAAAGTCTTGAACATAAAGAATATACCCTGGCAGCATTTCTTGATATCGAGGGTGCGTTTAATAACGTTAAAACGGAGTCGATCAAGACTGCCTTAGTTGAAGTTGGGGTTGAATCTGTTATTGTCGATTGGATCTTCACCATGTTAAATGGCAGAATTATCAACTCTCAAATAGAAGTTAGCACTATTGAGAAAACAGTTACTAGAGGCACACCACAGGGAGGAGTCATCTCACCCCTGCTCTGGATCCTCGTAGTCAACAAAATTCTCACAAAGTTCAAAGATCAGGGCATTAAAATAAATGCGTATGCAGATGACATAGTGGTTTTGATAACAGGCAAGTTTCTTACCATCATCGAAAACATTATGGAAAATGCATTAAGGATTTATCTTCTTGGGCAACTAAGAACGGTCTCGGGGTCAACCCCACCAAGACAGAGCTAGTTTTGTTCACGAGGAAAAGGAAACTGGAGGGCTTCAACCCTCCCAAACCAAATGGCATTCCTCTAAAACCTTCTAAGGAAGCTAAATTTCTAGGAGTAATCCTTGACTCCAAGCTTACATCGAAGCGTAATACTGAGGAAAGAATGAAAAAAGCACTATGTGCATTCTACACATGCAAAAAGACCTTCGGTGTACGTTGGGGTATGCGACCGCAAGTCATCCAATGGATGTACACAGCGATTGTCAGACCCATTCTTACCTATGGCTCTATTGTATGGTGGAAGGCGGTGGAAAAATCAAGCTATCTCAAGAACCTGAATAAGGTACAGAGACTAGCCTGTATAGGAATTACAGGGGCTCAAAGATCCACACCACAAGCGGGATTGGAAATGATCTTGGACCTCCCGGCTCTGGATGAGTTCATAAAGTGCACGGCAGCCAAAACTACAATTCGTTTAAGAGAACTGAGTTTTTGGAGGCATAGCACTTATGGCCACGGGTCAATCTTACAAAGATATGACACGATCCCAGGACTGAGAGAGACCACCGATTACATCCCCCCTTTACTAGATTTCGACAGGAAATATTCTATTTTCATACCAGAAAGACAGGGTTGGGATCCTAATTCACTTATAAGTAAACAGGGTATCCCTTTCTACACTGACGGTTCAAAAATGGAATCAGGAACAGGTGCTGGAGTGTTTTGCCAATCTCTCAACATCAGAGCGTCATATACACTCCCGGCTGACTGTAGTGTCTTTCAGGCCGAGGTCTTTGCCATTGGAAAAGCAGCTGAATTGGCACATCACGAAAAGCTAAGCTCTTCGGAGATTACTTTTTTCGTGGACAGCCAGGCTGCTATCAAAGCCTTAGCCAGTGAGACTATTAGTTTAGTTTAGTTTATTTACTTTTTCTTTTACATTAAATATAGGCAATATAAAATTCAAACATAACAATTAGTTAATTACATCTTGATTCAAAAATAATAATTTTGTAAATATACTATATTTATACTAATTATAAGTGTTTTTCATAATAGAGAACGAAAAAGAAGGTACAATCTGTTGTCCTATGACAAGAGTCGAAAGTACCAAATAAGTATAACTTAATCATAAATTTAATTTGGAATTACATAAAGAAGTGTTGTGGGGTATCGTATGAGAAAGAAAATCTAATTTTTTATTTTTTTTTTATTTTTTTTTTTTTGTTTTGCTAAGGGAAATTAAATGTGAATATACAAATTTAAACCATAATTCTGATGATGTTATTGATTTCTTCAAAATCAAAGTTAAAAAGCCATTTTTTAATGTTTTTATTGAATAAATGAGCAGAACGAATGCTTCTAATGTCAAAAGGTAACGCGTTAAAAAGTCTAGGTGCTACCGAGGTATAGAAGTTTAAAAAGAGATGAGAATTGTGCACTGGAATGATAGAAAGATTTCTATCGTTGCTTCGTAGTGAGTAAGCTGGCGTATTGTGACTTAAGAGATATCCACTTCTCAAGAAAAATATTTTTAAAACTTTAAAAAAATAAAGATGTTTGAGCGGAAGGATACCAGAGCTGACGAATAACGGAAAGCTATGTTCATTTTTCTTTTTCTTCCAGATGGTTCTTAAAATATGTTTTTGAGAAACTATCAGAGGTTGTAAATTGTTTTTAAATGTACCACCCCAACAAATTATACCGTATTGTATTTTGGATTGAACCAGTCCATAATAGATTGTTTCCATAAGTTTTCTACAACAAAGTTTCCTCAAGTGAAACATAATATAAGTAGTTGATAACAAATATTTTTTTAATGCAGAAGTGTGAATTTTCCAGTTTATTTTGCTATCAATAGTTAAACCAAGATATTTGTATTCGAAAACTTGCTCGATTCTAAAACACTTTGAAGAACAGTGATTATTTAAAACATTAGCTGGTGACAAAGCATTAGATGAATAACAAGATACACTACTTAGCGGGATATTTTTGCAGTCAAAACTGTGTTGAACAAGAAATGGTGGATTAGTAAAGGAATCAAATGGTTTAAAAAACATAACTCTTGTTTTTTCACTAATGACAAGCTTATGGATGCCGAACCAATGTCTGAATAATTCTAAGTCATGGTTTATATCCGAAATCATATCTAGAACATTGGTACTAGAATACACACAAGCTATGTCATCAGCAAAACCACAGACTTTGCCTTTAAAGTTAAGATTAAAAATACTATTAATATAAATAAGGAACAAGGTTGGACCTAAGACTGATCCTTGTGGGACACCTATATTAATATTTTTGACATCACTGAAATTATTGCCTATTTTGACCATTTGTTTTCTGTTTTTTAGATAAGAAGAAAACCAATCCAGCATAAAACCCCTGAAACCAGCTTTCTCTAATTTTCTTAATAATATCTCATGGTCAACAGTATCGAAGGCTTTCTTGATGTCAATGTATAGAGCAGCAGTATACTTTTTTTGGTCAATACTTTTATAGATAAAACTACAGTGAGCTAATAGTGCATTTTCTGTAGATTTTCCAGCTCTAAAACCAAACTGTTTAGAGTTGAAAAAAGAAATGCCATCCAGATAATTAATAACCCTACTTTTAACAACTTTCTCGAAAATTTTTGAAAAAACTGGTAATAGAGAAATAGGTCTAAAGTTGTTGACACATTTCTTATCCCCTTTTTTTAGGAATAGGTATAACTTCAGCTATTTTTAAACTTGACGGGAAATTACCGTGAAAAATACTTTTGTTAAATAAAAGAGATAATATATCAACTATATTAAAACAAACCTTTTTAATAAAAAAATTTGAAAAACTATTAGATGTTGAAGAATGAGAACTATCTAAACCTTGAATTACTCTAAAGATTTCGAAAGAAGTTATCGGCTGAAAAAGGAAACTTTGAGATTGAAAACTTTCTTTGAAACAAATTTCAGAACACATTTCAGTACAGTTATTAATACCAGCATTTTCGATTGTTTCTACAGCTATTTTTATAAAATAATCATTGAAAATTTTAGCCATTTCTGAATGATCAACAATGGTCTGGGAATTGAAAGAAAGATAAGAAGGTAAATCAGAAGTTTTGTTTTTGTAGAATAATTCGTTGACTATACCCCATTCTTTTCTTAAATCACCTTTTGCTTTATGGAACTTATCCATATAAAAATTTTCTTTACATATTGGAATATCTAGTCTGATTTCTTTACATAAATTATCATAGTTTTCACGGTATATAACGTTATTAGAGTGTTTCTTACACTTAATCCTCAATTTATTTTTAAAATCAATTTTTTCTAATAAATAATTAGACATCCAGGGCTTGAGTTTTTTTAATTTACTTTTTTTGATTCCAATAACTTCCGAGCTTTGATCAACAAAATGTTTCAAAAGGATACAAAAATTATCAAAAGCAATGGAAGGGTCTGGATCGCTTCGAATTTTTGACCAGTTTTCAAATAATAAAATAGAATTCAAAATTTCAAAATTTGTTCTGATAGCTTGCCTATTCGGGACTTGTCCCATTAAACCGACTTCACACTTTTCTTTAAAATTGAAAAATAGACAAGTCATATGATGATCTGAGATCTTTAGATCAGATACTGAACTAGTGAGGGTTAAATCAGTTTTTAAATCAATTCTAGCTAAAATATGATCAATACATGTATTGGATGTAGAAGTAGTTCTAGTTGGTACATTAATACAAGAAATTAGACCATGAGCTGACATTAACGATTTGTAATTTTCAACTGCTGCAGTTTCTGATAAGATGTCTATATTTATGTCACCCAAAATAAACAAGTGCTTTGCGCTATTATTATTCAGCAATATGTTAAGTTCCTCTAAATAAACCTCTTCATTTACGTTATGAAATCTGTAGAAACACATAAAGACCAGTTTAACTGAATTAAAAACTAAAGATATCTCAACCATATCAGAGCTTACGAGGTCTGTGCTACAACAATCAAAATTTAAACTTTCATTAATGAAAATAGCAGTACCACCTGCAGCATAAGTATTATTGCACTTTGCATATAAAAAATAACCGGGAATCTTAAACAAATCTTTTTCGTGCTCATAAATCCAAATTTCAGTTAGAAAAATTAGTTTAGGCTTATTAACAAAAGATTCCAAATGAATCAATAACAAATCAAAATTTTTACGAAGACTTCTAATATTTTGTTGAATAATAAAAAAACTATTTTTGTAATCAACAGAATGAAAAACACTTTTACAAAATTCATTATCATAGCAGCAAAAAGGAGTAACTAGTGAATCAATATTTATATCTGTTAAAAAAGATTTGGCCATTACTAAATAATTTTATTAAGATCATCCAAAGATAAAATGCGATGCGCTGTTTCTCCTTCTTGCTTTTTCATAAAAATTATTCCATTATTTATCCAAAGATAATTATATTTTTTTTCATTTTTAATACTTTTAGCTTTGTTAAATAAATAACGGTTAAATTTAGTCAAAGATTCATTAATAAAAATATGTTTTTTAACCAATTGCTTATCAAATAAACAAGTATTAAGTTGTTTCTTTTTTTGATTAGAAATAATTTTCTGCTTACATTCGGCTTTTTTAAATTTAACACAAACGATTTCCCTTGGTTTTATTGTTGTTGATGATTCGGTGGCGGCGGCGGCGGCGGCGGAGGCGATGTTGTTGTTGATTGCAGTCGTTTTACTTTGTATTGTTTTAACAAAGCAATATTTGATGTCGTCAGCTGAAATGTTTTCATCGATATGTTCTAACAGCTTTAGTGTCGAGGTCAATGCATTGTCTTTGTTGACATTAGGAATACCTACAATATCAATGCATTTATGCAGTGTTTTTTGTTGCATAACATTGACTTGGTGCTGGAGCATATCAACTTTCTTTAGCAAGTTGCTTTTATCTTCTTCCAGTGTGCGAATGAGAGATAAAAAATTACTGTTAATCTCCTTCAAAGAGATAATTTCATTATTCATAGACAAGATCTCTTTATGCACAACTTCGAGCGTGATACGAGTTGAGTTGTTGTCTTCAGTGAACTCGGCAGCAGCTGATTGCGAATGCAATTGATGTGGCGGTGTGGCAGTTATGGGTGGCGTGGGTGGTGGTGGTTGAGATGCACTTTTAAGTTGTTGTTGCTTTGTGGCTAGAATAGTAGAAGAAACTGACTCAGGTGTTAAAAGAGCGTTCTTTACTGGAGGTGGCGAGAGACGAAGTGAACCTCGCCTGTGTTTACTGCACGGTGGGCAACGATAATCAACTTGGTTTTTTTTCATGAAGTCTTTATCACTGGGTTTTAAATTAACACATTTCAAATGAAAAAGACTATTGCAATCAATGCATTGAATTTTAGCAGCATTGCGCTCTGCTTTAGTTCCACAAATGCAAGACATTTTGATTGAAACGGAGAAAAGGCAAGAGAAGTTCTCGACACGAGTATACCCCACAACGTCTTGACAAGAACTGAGATCAAAAGCAGTTTTAAACTGTAGGAAGGAGTTGAACAAAATCTGCCACACTAACCAGGTAAAACTCTGCTGGGTTCCCGGACATAGCAATATAGAAGGGAATGATATAGTAGACGAACTAGCCAGGAAAGGGTCAAAAGCAGACACAAGTAGTAGCCACCATTCAGTTAGGGGACCACTCGTCCCGATTGGGGTACTCAAGAGGAAGATAGACCTTAAACTAAAAGAGAAAACCAATATCTCCTGGAAATCCAGGAACGATTGTGCAATCTCTAGAAGTTTATGGCCTAACACAAATGAAAAAGAAACTCGGTATATTCTATCGCTGAGTAAAAAGAACATTAAAATCTTGATAGGTGTACTAACAGTTCATTGCGCCATTGGCACAATGGCTAATAGAATAGGGGCATTTGCACCCGATTTTTGTAGGAGCTGTCAGGATGAGGAGGAAATGGAAACCATTAAACACCTGCTCTGCGACTGTCCGAACCTCCAAACCAGCCGACTCCGTCATTTCGGAAACAGGTTTGTTGGAGAACTGGATGATCTAGCACAGGTCTCAATGGCGAGCATGAGGAAATTTATAGATAGCACAGGCTGGTTCGTTAACGAGCCAGTCTACGCTAATCGACAGAGTTGAATTGAACTGAGAGCATCGATGTTAAATTTTTACTTTTACAGGGGATCACAATGGACCAATAGGCCCCCGTGTACGCAACAGCTTCTTGCTGTGCACACCCCTTACAACCTAACCTAACCTAACCTAACCTTACTCTAAACAATCGTTCTGAGATGTAGGATTTTAATATTTCAAAGTACTGCCTGGGAAGATCCCGTTGCAGTGTGTACTCAAGTCCCTCATGCCAAACCTTGCCAAAAGCTTGAGCAATATCTAAGAAAATAGCTGAACATACTTGTTTTTCTTCTTATGCTTTTTCTATTACATCCGATATTCTATGAACTTGGTCTATCGTGGAATGTTTATTTCTAAAGCCAAACTGATGGTTTAGGATTAACCTTATTTCTTCTATGATTTTGCTAAGTCTCTTCGGAAGCAGTTTTTCAAAAACTTTTGCCATAATTGGTATAAGCGATATTGGTCTGTAAGGGCCCTTTCACACCAAACGAATCCGAATCAATCAGAATCTCCCGTCAAGTTGAATCTGATTGACCAAGATTCGGCTTCGAGCGCTCCGTTTAAATGTGAAGGGATTCTTTTCCCGCCTTCAGACCGGACGAATCTGGTTCAATCAGGTTTGATTCGAGGTCGCACTTGATTCAACCTGTCGGATTCCTTGATTCTTGATTCTTGAATCAACAACCATACGAAATGGACGTGGAGTTATTAATTTTAAAAGTTAAAGAAAATAGTGCGATTTATGATTCAGGTTGATTCAGCTGGTGTGAAAGAGTGGAGATGACGAATCAGATTCAACTTGATTCAGAGTGATTCTGATTGATTCGGATTCGTTTGGTGTGAAAGGGGCCTAAGACGTCACTTCTGTAGGGGGTTTACCTTGCTTTGGTATGACAATTACTTCAGCAATTTTCCAATGGTGCGGGACATACTGGTGCTTAAGGCATGCATTTATTATATATTGGAGTTTTATGAATGCTTTCAACGGCATTTCTTTCATAACCTGAGCAGTAATTAGATCGTAACCTGGTGATTTTTTATTTGATAGTTGATGTAAACACATACTTTTTATTTATTTAAGTCTTACAATTGGTATTTCACTTTCATCTATCTTATCAACAAATTGTAAGCTATTTTCAGCCGCGTTTGATGAGTATGGCTTAAAAACATTCGCAAGATGTTCAGCGAAAAGGTTAGCTTTTCCTTTCGGGTTACCGATCCATTTCCCATCTTGAGATTTCAAGGGCGAGTTTTGTAACTGCGGTCTTTTCAGGCGCTTGGATGCTTTCCATAGCAAAAAATCGGTTGAAGCATCAGTCGTTAAATTCCTTAGAAATGTACTGAGTGAATCATTTTTGAATTTGTAAATTTGTTTTTTAAGATTGTTGCTTATACGGTTAAACGTTGTTTTATCATCTGGAAATCTAGTATTTTGCCATTTTCTTCGAGCTCTTCTTTTCTCTATTATCAACTCTCTTATCTCTAAAGGATATTTTATTTCATTTTGTCTTCTATTAGAAAATGTTGGAGTACTTTCTTCAGCAACCTGTTGCACATCAGCAATAAATTGTTCCACTTCATGGTCAATTTGCTCGATTGTATCCATGGGAGATCTTAAATTTATAAAACTTAAAAGCCTTTCTCTAAAATCACTCTAGTTTGTTTTCTTATTTACAAGCTTTAGATTACTTTTCTCTAGTACTTCCGATCCACTTAGTGATAGAATCACTGGAGTATGATCTGATGACAGGTCATAATTACATTCGACACTAATGTGATTTCGTTTGATTCCTTTAGCTACGAAAAAGTCAATAAGTTCTGGTATTTTGTTTGTATCGAAAGGCCAGTAAGTTGGCGACCTGGAGGAATAGAATTCGCAATTGTATTTACGGCCTGCTTGGAAAAGTCTTTTGCCTTTTGTTGATATAAGTCTTGAACCCCAATGGGTGTTTTTCGTATTGAAGTCTCCACCAACAAGAAAGTTATGCCCACGAAGATTAAATAGATCTGTATAGTCATCTTCTGTCGGGGAGCGCAGCGCCTTGGTGGGCAGTATATAGCTGCTATCTTAAACTCTTTGTTTTTCATACCAATACAAATAGTTGTTACTTGCATATTTTCACTAGTAAACTTGGTTACTTCATAATGTTTTAAGCTTTCTTTCATAAGAATCGCCGATCTAGCTCTTGCCTTGTCAGCTGGATGTGGAGCGTGGTAACATGAATAGTTTTCTATTACATTATCTAGACTTTGCCCATTGGAGAAATGAGTTTCGGACACCAGGCAAATATCGATATGTTCTAGATCTAAAAAGATTTTTAATTCGGATGAATGTTGTATAAGACCGTTTGCATTCCATGTAGCGATTTTAAGTGTTCTGTCCATCATTGTTTTTTAAGAGCGACTTTTTCGCTTAGCTGTTTCATCAAATCCTATTTATCAATTCTTTGAAGAATAAGTTGTAGCATTTCTTTTATGGAAGTCTCTTCATTCTTCCGCACATTTTTAACAATCTGAGAATAGGCTTTATTTTCATCGCTTTTACTTCGAACAGCCTTTTTAGGCGGTTCCTTCTTAGTATTGTTTTCAGCAGTTAAATCGGTGTTTACTGTGTTTCTGGGTTTGTCTCTAGCAGATATATTTTTGCTTCTGAACTCTTGGAATTTTTTGGCAACTGGGCAGCTTCTTTAGCTTGCCGGGTGATTACCCTGGCAGTTTACACATTTTGCTTTCTGATCTTTGCTCATAGGACAATTTTAGTTGCATGTTTTCCTTCGCACTTTACACAAGCAAACTTTCTGTTGCAGTATTTTTGGGTATGACCAAAAGCTTGGCAACGTTTGCACTGCGGAACAACTTTAGATTTTCGGAGTGGTTCAATTTTAACAGCTATGCCCAAGATTGATCTTACTTTATAAATCTCCTCGAGACTTTGTTTGCTGTCAAAAGTTAGCATGAATAAAGGTAGTAACCTCTTACTTGTCATCGATTCTCCAGAGAAGTTTTTAATTGTCTCATTCTTAAATAGATTCACTGCATCAAGGGCTTGCAAGCCTTTTTGTACAAGGTGTAATACTGTTATTGAAATCACTCGATATGACATCTACCAACCCTAAACTATAAACAAACTTCTTTGCAACATTCTTCAGCCAATTAGAAATCATCTTGAAGAACTTGTCTATAGGTTTTTTTGATTACTTAAAAGTTACTTCATGCAGCTCACTTACCCAAATAGAAATAAGTGATGATATTGTTGTCAAAAAACTAAGTCTACTTAAAGATGATTTTCCTCTCGAAACGGATCGTTCGACTGCAGACTTATTAAAAAAGTGATACCGCCCTTCTCAACCAACCTTACTGAGTTTGTGTCCAAAACTCTCAACACGAATTAGAGAAATGGAATGAAGAGGACGTTATTACTACAGACTTTAGTAAAGCCTTTGATAAAATCAGTCACCAAATTATTTATCTTAGACTTAAAGCCATTGATTTCCTTTTTTATTTATTTGGAGTTGTTTTAAGTTTCTCAATCTCCGAGCCCATTTATTCAAACTCAGAAGTCCCTCAAGGGAGCCATCTTGGTCCATTGTTATTCGTCTTAACTATTAACGACGTTATTAATGTTATTGATAACTCAACTGTCTCTATCTACGCTGATGACATACAAATAACAAAGGTTACTTCTATTCCATCTGATTCTTACTCTAAAATAATTTTGACTCACTGCAAACTTGGTGCAATAAAAATTTATTATAACTCAAGGTATATAAATGCCAATTCATTGAATTCAACCGTAATCGATCAAATCATGCCTACCGAACTTACAGTCTGCAAATCTAGTCAAATCTGGTCTCCCATCAGAACTCTCACCCTCAAAAAATTTAATGTGTGCCTCACAGATTTCTTTGATTTGCACTCCGCGGTCTTCCTTGGGGTCATAAATCTATGCTTACTACCCTATGAAGATCATTCAAAAGTTAGCAAACTCTCCAAAAACGATATGAAGTCGCTGATATTCTCTTTCTACACCAGCTTTTAGCAAGAACCATAAACTCACCATTTCTTCTAGAAAAGATTCCTATTTATACTAATCCAAGGTACGTCAGACCTTGACCCCTTTCTTTAGCCTTCCTCATCACCGTACAAATTATTGCCTTCTTAAACCTATTACAAGAGTTCTGCGCTTAACTAACAACGTGCATACTACCTTTCACTTCAATATCAGTCCTCCCTCCCTTTGAAACAATCACTACAACTCGTTTTAAGTTGTTTGTTCATTAAAAACTAAAGTGTGGGCTTTCGGGCCCAAGCCTAAGTATAAAAAGAGGCTGGGATGCGACCCACACTGATAACTTCCCATCCGTCTGTCGATTTGTCTTGCTTAAAAGTTTGTCTATATGTATCAATTTTTACCAAATTTGAGTAATATTTTTTGTAGATTTTATTTTTTTATGAAAAAACGAACTGCTGGATTTTTATAATCGAATGATATATGAATATCGAAAACAATATTTTCTGTGAAATAAAATAAGTTTTAAGCCAATATTTGTAATTTTTGAAAAGCTATTTGAGTCGAAAGTAAATTTTTACCAAGTTTTAGTATTGTTTTTTTTTTAGGTTTTTATTTTTTGTAAAAAAAACTGTCAATTCGATTTTTCACAAAGTTTTATCGAATGTTGAAAACAATATTTCTTATAAGTTAAAATTAGTTAGAGCCATTATCTCAAATTTTTGAAAAGAGATTTGAGTCGAAAATTAATTTTTATCAACTTTTGTTAAATTTTTTTTAGGTTTTTAATTTTTTGTACAAAAGCTGTCAATTCGATTTTTTTCAAAATTTTACTGAATGTTGACAACAATATTTTTTGAAAGATTAAAGTAGTTTAAAGCCAATATCTCCAAGTTTTGAAAAGATATTTGAGTCGAAAATCAATTTTTACCACCTTTTATTATTTTTTTTAGGTTTTTATTTTTTGTAAAAAAAACTATCAATTCGATTTTTCTCAAAATTTTTCATAATGTTGAAAACAATGTTTCTTATAAGTTAAAATTAGTTAGAGCCATTATCTCAAAGTTTTAAAAAGATATTTGAGTTGAAAATCAATTTTTACCAACTTTTATTAATTTTTTTAGGATTTTATTTTTTCTTTAAAAAAACTGTCAATTCGATTTATCTCAACGTTTTTCAGAATGTTTAAAATAATATTTCTTATAAGATAAAAAAAGTTTGAAGCCTTAATCTCAAGTTTTTGAAAAGATATTTGCGTCGAAATTCAATTTTTACCAACTATGAGTACATTTTTTTTTAGGATTTTATTTTTTATAAAAAAAACTGTCAATTAGATTTTTCTCAAAATTTTATCAGATGTCAAAAACATTATTCTTCGTTGCACAAAATTGTTTTGGAGATGAAGTCAGATTTTGGTAGTAAAATTTTCGAGGTGACAAACTTTTTTGATTTATAAAAAAAAACGTTAATATTTTCCGAAAATATAATTGTTTTGTATTACGTTACAATATATATTATAAAATTTAATTCAAGTCTGTAGCATCATTGGTTCATGAGATATTTAGGTTTAACCAAACATTCACCTTTTTTTTAAACTGCTATAGTAAAAAACCACCCACGCAATTTTCTTGACAGCCCTTTCTGCATCTTTCTGCCATATTATCTGTATAACAAAATTTATTTGAAGTCGATATTTCTTCTGGTTCTTAAGCTATGGAGGACGAAAAAAACGTCGCGAACGTACAGACGTACGGACGTACGGACGTACGAACGTACGTACACACGCACGCACAGACATCTTTCTAAAAATCTTTTATTTCGAATCTAGGGACCTTGAAACGTCGAGAAATGTCAAAATTTTCAATTTGACAAATCGGTCCTCCCTCCCTTTGAAACAATCACTACAACTCGTTTTAAGTTGTTTGTTCATTAAAAACTAAAGTGTGGGCTTTCGGGCCCAAGCCTAAGTATAAAAAGAGGCTGGGATGCGACTCACACTGATAACTTCCCATCCCGTCTGTCGATTTGTCTTGCTTAAAAGTTTGTCTATATGTATCAGTTTTTACCAAATTTGCGTAATATTTTTTGTAGATTTTATTTTTTTATAAAAAAACGAATTGTTGGATTTTTATAATCGAATGATATATGAATATCGAAAACAATATTTTCTGTGAAATAAAATAAGTTTTAAGCCAATATTTGTAATTTTTGAAAAGCTATTTGAGTCGAAAGTAAATTTTTACCAAGTTTTAGTATTGTTTTTTTTTAGGTTTTTATTTTTTGTAAAAAAACTGTCAATTCGATTTTTCACAAAATTTTATCGAATGTTGAAAACAATATTTCTTATAAGTTAAAATTAGTTAGAGCCATTATCTCAAATTTTTGAAAAGAGATTTGAGTCGAAAATCAATTTTTACCAACTTTTGTTAAATTTTTTTTAGGTTTTTAATTTTTTGTACAAAAGCTGTCAATTCGATTTTTTTCAAAATTTTACTGAATGTTGACAACAATATTTTTTGAAAGATTAAAGTAGTTTAAAGCCAATATCTCCAAGTTTTGAAAAGACATTTGAGTCGAAAATCAATTTTTACCACCTTTTATTATTTTTTTTAGGTTTTTATTTTTTGTAAAAAAAACTGTCAATTCGATTTTTCTCAATGTTTTATAATGTTTCATAATGTTGAAAACAATATTTCTTATAAGTTAAAATTAGTTAGAAGCCATTATCTCAAAGTTTTGAAAAGATATTTGAGTCGAAAATCAACTTTTATTAATTACCAACTTTTATTAATTTTTTTAGGTTTTTATTTTTTCTTTAAAAAAACTGTCAATTCGATTTATCTCAACATTTTTCAGAATGTTTAAAACAATATTTCTTATAAGATAAAAAAAGTTTGAAGCCTTAATCTCAAGTTTTTGAAAAGATATTTGCGTCGAAATTCAATTTTTACCAACTATGAGTACATTTTTTTTTAGGATTTTATTTTTTATAAAAAAAACTGTCAATTAGATTTTTCTCAAAATTTTATCAGATGTCAAAAACATTATTCTTCGTTGCACAAAATTGTTTTGGAGATGAAGTCAGATTTTGGTAGTAAAATTTTCGAGGTGACAAACTTTTTTGATTTATAAAAAAAAAACGTTAATATTTTCCGAAAATATAATTGTTTTGTATTACGTTACAATATATATTATAAAATTTAATTCAAGTCTGTAGCATCATTGGTTCATGAGATATTTAGGTTTAACCAAACTTTCACCTTTTTTTTAAACTGCTATAGTAAAAAACCACCCACGCAATTTTCTTGACAGCCCTTTCTGCATCTTTCTGCCATATTATCTGTATAACAAAATTTATTTGAAGTCGATATTTCTTCTGGTTCTTAAGCTATGGAGGACGAAAAAAACGTCGCGAACGTACAGACGTACGGACGTACGGACGTACGAACGTACGTACACACGCACGCACAGACATCTTTCTAAAAATCTTTTATTTCGAATCTAGGGACCTTGAAACGTCGAGAAATGTCAAAATTTTCAATTTGACAAATCGGTCCTCCCTCCCTTTGAAACAATCACTACAACTCGTTTTAAGTTGTTTGTTCATTAAAAACTAAAGTGTGGGCTTTCGGGCCCAAGCCTAAGTATAAAAAGAGGCTGGGATGCGACTCACACTGATAACTTCCCATCCCGTCTGTCGATTTGTCTTGCTTAAAAGTTTGTCTATATGTATCAATTTTTACCAAATTTGCGTAATATTTTTTGTAGATTTTATTTTTTTATGAAAAAACGAACTGTTGGATTTTTATAATCGAATGATATATGAATATCGAAAACAATATTTTCTGTGAAATAAAATAAGTATTAAGCCAATATTTGTAATTTTTGAAAAGCTATTTGAGTCGAAAGTAAATTTTTACCAAGTTTTAGTATTGTTTTTTTTTAGGTTTTTTTTTTGTAAAAAAACTGTCAATTCGATTTTTCACAACATTTTATCGAATGTTGAAAACAATATTTCTTATAAGTTAAAATTAGTTAGAGCCATTATCTCAAATTTTTGAAAAGAGATTTGAGTCGAAAATCAATTTTTACCAACTTTTGTTAAATTTTTTTTAGGTTTTTAATTTTTTGTACAAAAGCTGTCAATTCGATTTTTTTCAAAATTTTACTGAATGTTGACAACAATATTTTTTGAAAGATTAAAGTAGTTTAAAGCCAATATCTCCAAGTTTTGAAAAGACATTTGAGTCGAAAATCAATTTTTACCACCTTTTATTATTTTTTGGTAGGTTTTTATTTTTTGTAAAAAAAACTGTCAATTCGATTTTTCTCAATGTTTTATAATGTTTCATAATGTTGAAAACAATATTTCTTATAAGTTAAAATTAGTTAGAAGCCATTATCTCAATGTTTTGAAAAGATATTTGAGTTGAAAATCAATTTTTACCAACTTTTATTAATTTTTTTAGGATTTTATATTTTCTTTAAAAAAACTGTCGATTTATCTCAACATTTTTCAGAATGTTTAAAATAATATTTCTTATAAGATAAAAAAAGTTTGAAGCCTTAATCTCAAGTTTTTAAAAAGATATTTGCGTCGAAATTCAATTTTTACCAACTATGAGTACATTTTTTTTTAGGATTTTATTTTTTATAAAAAAAACTGTCAATTAGATTTTTCTCAAAATTTTATCAGATGTCAAAAACATTATTCTTCGTTGCACAAAATTGTTTTGGAGATGAAGTCAGATTTTGGTAGTAAAATTTTCGAGGTGACAAATTTTTTTGATTTATAAAAAAAAACGTTAATATTTTCCGAAAATATAATTGTTTTGTATTACGTTACAATATATATTATAAAATTTAATTCAAGTCTGTAGCATCATTGGTTCATGAGATATTTAGGTTTAACCAAACTTTCACCTTTTTTTTAAACTGCTATAGTAAAAAACCACCCACGCAATTTTCTTGACAGCCCTTTCTGCATCTTTCTGCCATATTATCTGTATAACAAAATTTATTTGAAGTCGATATTTCTTCTGGTTCTTGAGCTATGGAGGACGAAAAAAACGTCGCGAACGTACAGACGTACGGACGTACGGACGTACGAACGTACGTACACACGCACGCACAGACATCTTTCTAAAAATCTTTTATTTCGAATCTAGGGACCTTGAAACGTCGAGAAATGTCAAAATTTTCAATTTGACAAATCGGTCCTCCCTCCCTTTGAAACAATCACTACAACTCGTTTTAAGTTGTTTGTTCATTAAAAACTAAAGTGTGGGCTTTCGGGCCCAAGCCTAAGTATAAAAAGAGGCTGGGATGCGACTCACACTGATAACTTCCCATCCCGTCTGTCGATTTGTCTTGCTTAAAAGTTTGTCTATATGTATCAATTTTTACCAAATTTGCGTAATATTTTTTGTAGATTTTATTTTTTTATGAAAAAACGAACTGTTGGATTTTTATAATCGAATGATATATGAATATCGAAAACAATATTTTCTGTGAAATAAAATAAGTATTAAGCCAATATTTGTAATTTTTGAAAAGCTATTTGAGTCGAAAGTAAATTTTTACCAAGTTTTAGTATTGTTTTTTTTTAGGTTTTTTTTTTTTGTAAAAAAACTGTCAATTCGATTTTTCACAACATTTTACCGAATGTTGAAAACAATATTTCTTATAAGTTAAAATTAGTTAGAGCCATTATCTCAAATTTTTGAAAAGAGATTTGAGTCGAAAATCAATTTTTACCAACTTTTGTTAAATTTTTTTTAGGTTTTTAATTTTTTGTACAAAAGCTGTCAATTCGATTTTTTTCAAAATTTTACTGAATGTTGACAACAATATTTTTTGAAAGATTAAAGTAGTTTAAAGCCAATATCTCCAAGTTTTGAAAAGACATTTGAGTCGAAAATCAATTTTTACCACCTTTTATTATTTTTTGGTAGGTTTTTATTTTTTGTAAAAAAAACTGTCAATTCGATTTTTCTCAATGTTTTATAATGTTTCACAATGTTGAAAACAATATTTCTTATAAGTTAAAATTAGTTAGAAGCCATTATCTCAAAGTTTTGAAAAGATATTTGAGTCGAAAATCAACTTTTATTAATTACCAACTTTTATTAATTTTTTTAGGTTTTTTTTTTTTCTTTAAAAAAACTGTCAATTCGATTTATCTCAACATTATTCAGAATGTTTAAAACAATATTTCTTATAAGATAAAAAAAGTTTGAAGCCTTAATCTCAAGTTTTTGAAAAGATATTTGCGTCGAAATTCAATTTTTACCAACTATGAGTACATTTTTTTTTAGGATTTTATTTTTTATAAAAAAAAACTGTCAATTAGATTTTTCTTAAAATTTTATCAGATGTCAAAAACATTATTCTTCGTTGCACAAAATTGTTTTGGAGATGAAGTCAGATTTTGGTCGTAAAATTTTCGAGGTGACAAATTTGTTTTTCAGTTTTTTTGATTTATAAAAAAAAACGTTAATTTTTTCCGAAAATATAATTGTTTTGTATTACATACGTTACAATATATATTATAAAATTTAATTCAAGTCTGTAGCATCATTGGTTCATGAGATATTTAGGTTTAACCAAAATTTTCACCTTTTTTTAAACTGCTATGGTAAAAAACCACCCACGCAATTTTCTTGACAGCCCTTTCTGCATCTTTCTGCCTTATTATTTGTAGGTATAACAAAATTTATTTATATTGCGGTTTCAAAAGTATAGGGCTGGAATTCGACATCTGTCAAACTAAGTTGTTGAACCAATCTTTTTTTTCAGTTGAAAGTCTGACATTTACGAAAATAAATCGCTTATCTATCGCACAACGCATACAAGTTGGTAAAACCTACTACAAAAATGGTGATATTGCCACAACAACTGAAGCCAGCTGACCATTCACAACGTCGCGTCGTAGAAACGTGGAATGGGTGCTTGAACAACAGGCTAGGCGGTGGACGGCGATTTTTGAACAAAATTTTCTTCAGCGACGAAGCACATTTCTCACTCGGTGCCGTTGGGTATCTTAATAAAAATTGTCGTACTTGGGGTTCTGGGAATCCTTAAGTAATTGGAGAGAGGCCATTACATCCTCAAACTGTCACCGTCAGTTCGGAGCGTTATGGCCATATGATAATCGACTTTTTTTTTGCTTGCTATTTAAGAATACAACTTGGAAAATATGTGGTTTCAACAAGACAGTGCAACATGCCACACAACTCGAGCGAAAATGGCTTTAATGCAAGCGACATTTCCTGGCCGCGTATTTTCTCGTTACGTCTCGTGGCGATATCAACTGGCCACCAGGATCATGCGGTTTGACATCTATGGACTTTTTTTTGTGGGGCTACACGAAATACCGTCCTGCCGTATGCAGATAAACCTTTAACTCTTGAGCACATAAAAAACAACATTCCCCAAGTTATGACTGAGATACCGCCCTATATGTGTAAAAAAGTGGTAGAAAATTACCTCAAAAGAATCGATGGCTGCAACAATTCGCGTAGTGGTTATTTAAATGACGTAATGTTTCACACATAATGTCAACGTTCAAACTTTACATGTAAAAAGAAATATCATGAAAAATCATATTTTATATTTGTTTTATTTACGTTTACTTTTGAAACCGCAAAATGGATAACCCGGTATTATTATATCATATGACTAAATGGACGAAACCTTAACATTTTTTCTCCAAATCTATCAAGCCTATGCAAAACGAACCCTATTTTGAAAAACATGATTCTAAAGTGTTATCTACTTCAACTTGAAAAAAAAAAACTACTAATCGAGTCATTTGGAACGCAGTGTCAAACCCTCTTCAAATATTCAGCTTCGTCGTAATTTTTCTAAATGAATATCTAAATTTCCAAAACTATAAACTAATTAAATTCAAATCATATAAATATTTTGAGATCAATACAATCATCTTTTCAAGATTTTTTTAAAGCACAACAAGCGAAATCCTACTACAACCCTTTTAATATAATGCTAAGTTTTAGTTAGGCAATTTATAACAGAAATAAGAACCGAAAGAGACTTTAAAAATATCTGAATAGAAAAGATATTCTGCTAAGAAATATTGAAAGCTGTAAAACGTCTTAAAGAAACCCTTTTAAAATTTGGTACCATCATTTGATTATTCATGAATACCAGGAACCAAAAGAAACCTTATGTATACGAATATCTTAAAAAGTCGCAAATTAGTTCTCACCCTAAACATTTTATTAATCTTTAGCTCACATGGAACTTAAAATGTATTACAAACAAAATAATGTATCCTGCATATGCAATTTAATTTTGAGCTATCGATGCATACAATAAATCATCATCATGGCCTAAAGGATATTAAGCGTACGGAAATAAGAAGAAAAAAAATGAATTAAGCTCACAGCTTTAGAACTTAACATTTAGTTAAAGCAATAACAATCATATGTTTATTCACACTCGAAAAGCTAGTAGGTATATACACATAGGTACTTAAGTAAACCTAGAATTTTCCTTTTCCAGGTCAATAACTTTCAAAAAGGCCAGCCGCTAATGCCACCATCAACAAAAGAAACAGAAGAAAAGACTTTGGGACTCAAACAACTTCATACAACTTTTTTTCGACATTATCTCCTAGAAGCATCAAGATTGCCAACATGCATATTTCACTCAAGCCTTATATTTTGTTTTAAATCATGATGTAATTTAACATTTAACATTTTTGTTTATGGTCTAAATAAGATAGATTTTTGTAGTTTTGTTCAAATATCAAATAACAAAAAGATGTAACTGTAACATTTTGTGTTAAGGAAACATTTTTACCAAAAGAAAATAAAAAATGACGAAGTTTGTTGTTGAATTAAAGTTTGACATAAACAAAAAAGGTCGCTGGTTTTTTTATATGTACGCGCCCAAAATTAATGTTGAAATAGACTTTGCCACAATTTTTGTAATAAAATTTTGCGGCAACCCCCAAATTGTGTTTGACAGCTGTCATTTAATGGTTACTAAAAAGGGTTCATTATACAAAAGAATAAAGTGTTTTTGTTGTTGAACGGTATTCGAAATTTAGATTCGCTGATGAGCTCAATCTTTGGAGACACATTTTAAAGGCTTTCGATAGTTTACTCTCTGATAAAATCTAACACTTTTTGTACCAATTTCTTTAAAATCTGGCAACCCTTTCTGCAAGTGTGCAAGTACTTTTGATAGGCTTACAATTCCAAGCTTCCCCTTATGTGGGTGTAGTTGACGATAAATTTTCATTGAAAGGGTTAATTTGTAAGATCTTAAACTTTAATGTCTCAAAAAGAAACCAACATGCAGGAAGACTGTCAAGGTATACATCTGATGGATATATAAGCCACCTCACTACACCTCCTTTCAGAAAGTTCAAACAAGCCAGCAGGCCGCTGCTACTGCTTGTGCCATAATGTGGGTCAGGTTAGGTTAGGTATATAACTCGATTGACAATAACTCATCTTCGGGCCATTGAACTACAGATAATTTTCGTATCCATTGTTCTGGCTGGCCATGCGAACTTGTGGACCGAACTAAAACCTAAAGCGTCAGTCCCATGAAGATTTATTTCGCATATAGGATGGTAAACGTTGATGATATAGAAATCAAAGGTCAGGACATCCCTTTCTCATGTCCAAATGCCGCCTTTATGCCTCTGCCTCTGTCCCTACCTCTGTCGTCAATCGATAAATTCTAAAGTTATTGAGAATAATATGAATGTATAAAAAAGGGTGGTTTCCACAAATGAAAGGTCAGAAAAAAGGTATTCTTTAATAGTGTGGTGGTGAGGATGATGGAGATGGGTATTATGGGTATGGGTATGAGAATGTAGTGGCGCAATATTGATTGGGGTCAGAGCAAATAGCGTTTTTGCATGCAAATGGGCCTCGATGGAGTAAAAATGCGTGGAGTGGAATCAAATTAAGGAGTGTTAGCCTGGTCCGGATCGAATCATTATACATCTTCTTCCTACATATATAGGAAAAGGTTAGGTACCTCCTATGTTTAACCTATGCATACCTAACCTGGACTGTTTTCCATGTAGTAATAGAATCCACTTCCTCCTAAAACAATACCTATTCTCCAATTAAATTTAACTATGGAACTATAGATGGGATGGTTAAAGTTGTTTTGTTCTAATGTTTGTCTCTATAGCATGGCACTTTTAGATAGTTTTGATTTTATTTTATTTTTATGTCATAAGAGAACATTAATAGTAAATGGCATTAGTTGATCCTTTTTTTGTTTTAATGTTAAGTGATTGAAATTCTAACGATACGAGTATACTTGGGATGGCAGGAGAGGTATATAAAAATTAAAATCATGGGATTTTTTAACACCTTAATGGCTCAAAAAGGTCGGTCGATAGAAGGATGGGTTCGTTTAATAATTATTCTACTTTTTATTATTAAAATTGGAATATTTGGGATTTAATTTAGAAAACAAAAAGAAAGAATTAATGAAGATTAGAAGTATGGTAACATAATATCACTTTTTGTTGCAAAACATAATTAAAGAACTTAAAGGATACAATCAAGAAGCAATCAAAATTTGATGGTACTTTCAAGGCCAATTAAATTAATAGCAAACACATAACAGAAAACATGAGTGGAATTCCATTTTTCTATGCTTATTTTCGGTAAGGAGTTCAAAGAATAAATAATGCGAATGTTAAAATAAGAAGTCAAAAATATAGTTTTTGTTTTTTTTGTGTGTATAGTATTCCCCGCTTAATTGCACTGGCCATTTTGTCAGGTTTTTTGGTCAATTATCCGGGTGGTTCAATAAACAGATTCCCGTTTAATTGACCAACCTGTCATGAAAAGAGATTTAAAACTGTAGGTCCCCTCCATCTCTGAAAACATTACTCGCACACAGGAATGGTTGAGAGTTGTAAGTCACTAGGCCCTAGTTCTCAACGGACTGTTGCCTGTTGTCCCACCTTATTTATTGATTTTAATGCCACCAAACGGAGTAAGGTCAATGATTCTCGAGAAATTTCTCCAGATGAGTCCTGAAACCAAAGGACGTTCTTATCCCTCTACCTTCCCAGAATCATCATCCATTCCCACATAAACAAGGCATACCAGCATACGTTTTATTTCACCAACTCCCTTCCCACCTCCCACGTTGTAATGGCGAAAAAGCTAGACAGCGCTCCTATCTCCTATGCTCCTTCTCACTCTAGGTAAATTAGCTGAATTGCTGTTACCGAATCCCAATCTTTTCCTTACATATCAGAATGATGAATTAACATCAACTGACTCATCACCCTATCTCTTCCTCCCCTACCACCTCTCATCTTATTGGGCTGGATCTAAGGTGTTAAACGACCCGTGCCGATGATCAGCCTGGCTGGTGGCCCAATTCAAAAATAGCCCAGTCTCTAACGGAGTATCCGGATACCTGGCAACCTCCGGATTAACTAGCTTTATCTGTACATGCTAATCTCTGTGCAGACGGACATCTTTTCTTCGCAACTCGTGGGATCAAAAATGAACAAAACAAAAAATAAAAATGAAAAAAATGATGAGACCGGCATCTCTTCAGGACCGGGCGGCAGTTTGGCGTCAAAGCCTGTTGCCGTATCTCTTGCGGCCAACACAGAGAAGGGAGTAGTGGCTAACCATGGACCCTCCTCTGCAGTTGGTAGCAACGAGAATATGAAGGTAGCGATACCTAATTTAAGTAGTGGCAGGGTTGTGAAAAATGGCCCTACCACTACTATTGAGAGTACATCCAGAAATGGAAAGGGGACACTCTCAAAAAGCCAATATAGACAAAGGCGGCAAGCGGCGAAAATCCTAAAGGCTTCTGGTGCATCATCGGGGGCTAAAAGGACACCGCATCAAACCGCTAGCGTCGAATGGGCTAAAAGCATACTTTCTACAACAAAGACCAGTAAGGACTCTACGTCTAAACGAGAAAGGTCTCATGAAAGGCCGTACCGACACCAAAACGGCCTCGGGTGCACAACACCAGCACTCCCCTCAATCCCATCAAGAAAGCCAGTTTCAGTGACGTCGCGAAGGGCAAAGTCGTGGTTGCGGTCATTGACAGGAGCGATGATTATGGCACAATATCGGCTGATCGTTGGCAGTTGGTCAAGGTTAAGCTCTCGGGTGGCTTTTTAAGCATTTTGAGGGAGCTTCCAGGACCACTTCCTTCCATAAGCGATGGGGGTTGGCATCAAGGCCACGTCAAATTCATGGTTTGTGGCGACCAGAGGTCTTGTGACTTGTACAAGCTCGCTGTCAGCCGGTTAGGTGAAGTTTGGCCAGGTGCGAAGCTCGAGGTTGTAGCTAAGGAAGACATTCCTAGCAGACCTAGAGCCCGCATTTGGATCCCAATGGAACCTGCTGGTGTCGAGGACATTCTCGAGATGATCAGAGTGTGTAACCCGTCCCTTCCGACTCATAACTGGAGGATATCCAAGCTAGAGGAGGTGAAAAATCTTTATAGGAGTGCCATTTTGGTACTAAATAAGGAATCTTTGGCTCCTCTAGCCTTAAACGAGGGCTCGATAAACTATGGCTTCGAAACCATTAAAATTCGAGTCTATAAAAAAGATGAGGTTAACGCGGAAAGCGGGCCTCCAAAAACAACCGAAGGTGAACTAGCGGTTGGTGGGCATGGGACATCGTCTTCTCTCTTAACAGAGGGTGACGATGCACCCATGCCCTCTCCAATAGCGACTCGACCCTCTACAAAAGTCGTAGACAGTCCATCCTCAATGGAGACTGAGGACGACCTCAACATGATCCTTTTGAGCGAGGACGAACTCTTGGGTTCATCCTCAGACTCAGAGGATCAGAACAAACTGGTGGTGGAGGTTGATCTGCCTAATTGTATCCAAAATGCTGCAGTTAGTACAGATTAATCTCCAGCACTCCGTAAAGGCCTCGGCCTCACTTCTTCTCCGGCTGGCAAGAAACGGAAAAGACATTGTCCTGATCCAAGAGCCATGGATTGTGAGATCCGTTGTTCGAGGACTGAGGACTCCTGGGTACTACACACTATGTGTGACAGATAAAGGTGAACCTAGATCTTGCATACTAGTGAAACGTAGCATTAATGTATTTTTACTCCATCATTTCAGTGACAAAGATTCCACCGTAGCTAGGCTGGAAACAACCAAATAAAGTTTCTGGCTAGTGTCGGCGTATCTTGGCCATGACCACCTTGGCTCTCTCCCTGGAAAAACCCTGGAGAAAATCGTCGCTGAAGCGGAAAGGCAAAGGATCCGCCTAATTATTGGGAGCGACGTTAACGCTCATCATACGGTATGGGGAAGTACCAATATCAACGATAGAGGTGAGTCTCTTTTTGATTATATTCTTGGTACTAACCTCTTAGTAAGTAATGTTGGAAATGAACCAACCTTCATAACTAAAACTCGACAAGAAGTCTTAGACATAATTCTTGTCTCAGATACTATACACCATATGATCTTGGACTGGAAAGTATCCAAAGAACACTCGTTCTCTGATCATAGATATATCCAGTTCAATATCAATGTGGATGATAACCCGAGTCCATTGACTTTTCGAAATTATCGGAAAACTGATTGGGCTTCATACAGGAATTCATTACAGAGTTTACTAAAACCTGGACTATCTAGTCCTTCCTCTAACGCTTATGAACTTAACAACAAAGTCAATGACCTTACCTCAGCTATGAACAGATCGCTAGAAATTGCTTGTCCACTTATATACATAAGAGGAAAGAGGAAACCACAATGGTGGGCCTCAGAGCTTGACTCGCTTAGGAAAGAATGCAGGAAACCTTGCAACCGAGCCAAAGCCGCAAGGCTAACCTCTCACTGGGATTCTTACAAAGAATCCCTAAGAATTTACAAGAAGGCACTAAGGAAATCTAAACGATCTTCTTGGCGATCCTTCTGTGGCACGATAGAAGAAACTTCTGAAGCCTCTAGGTTACGGAAAATTCTTTCAACTAATCCAGCGATGCCAAGCTGCTTGAAAAATGCAGACGGCTCCTGGACAAATTCAAGTAATGAATCGCTGAACTTACTACTGGATACTCATTTTCCTGGTAGTTCTCTTACAAAGACTTGCAACGGTTATATACGTTCAAGTCCCAATACAATATATCCACAAGGTCTGATCACAAGGGACAAGCTACAATGGTCTCTCAACAGCTTCAAACCATTTAAAACTGCAGGACCAGATGGAATAATACCAGCCGAGCTACAAAAGACTTCTGACATAATTGCACCAATCTTTGAGGCAATTTTCACCAGCTGTCTCTACCTGGTCCATGTTCCCTCGGCATGGCGAGAAGTTAAAGTTGTTTGTATACCCAAGGCAGGTAAATGCTCCCAAGTCAATCCTAAAGATCTACGACCTATAAGTTTACCAGCATTCCTTCTCAAGACCTTAGAAAGATTGATTGATATCCATTTAAGGGCAAGTATTGATACAAGACTTCTGTCTTCGTCTCAACATGCCTACTGTAAAGGTAAATCGGTGGAAACAGCGTTACACACCTTAGTACGCACCGTCCAATATTCCCTCCATCATAAAGAGTTCACTATGATTGCTTTCCTTGACATCGAAGGTGCCTTTAACAACGTGGACACATCTGCAATCACATCTTTACTAACATCTCTAAATGTAGAGAGTTCGCTTCTGGAGTTAATTCATTTAATGCTTACTAGCAGAATAATTAACTCAAAACTGAAAAAACTCTTCTGGCAGACGATTCGTTAGTAGAGGGACACCGCAAGGTGGTGTTCTATCCCCTCTCCTCTGGAACCTAGTGGTGAATGAAATCCTAACTAGTCTGGATGCGGAGGGTTTCAGAGTGATAGCCTATGCGGACGACGTTGCTATAGCAGTTTCAGGAAAGCATCTTAACACGTTAAAAGAACTCTTACAAAATGCCTTAGACAGACTAATACTTTGGGCTGATCGGTGTGAACTGGGCGTTAACCCACACAAAACTGATTTAGTCTTATTTTCGAGGAAATACAAAATTCCATTTGTCAACCCTCCCCATATTAAAGGAATCCAATTAAAATTCTCAGACCAGGCTAAATACCTGGGTCTTGTCTTAGATAAAAAACTAAATTGGAAACGCAACGTACAGTAAAGAGTCAAAAAAGCTACTGTAGCTCTCTTTTCTTGCAAAAAAGCCATTGGTAATAAATGGGGCTTACAACCCCGAATCACGCATTGGCTATACACATCGGTGATCAGACCGATTTTAATGTACGGTGTGGCAGTATGGTGGACTGCTTTAGAGAAAGGTACAACCGGGATAAATTAAATAAAGTCCAACGTTCAGCTTGCCTATGTATAAGCGGATCGCTTCGCACGACCCCATCTGCGGCACTGGACACCTTACTCTACCTAAGGCGCCAGTTAAAGCTATCATTGAAATCGATCCGGAAAAATGTTTGCATCTATATTTGAAGGTGTTTCCCTTTGAGTAGAAATGAAAATTATATACCGATCGATCGGAAATCACACAAAGAATTTTTTTTGAGAAAAAAAAGTTTAGTTGCACATTTATTTTTCTCTAAAAATGTATTTTTCTATTTTCCGGACGGAAATTCATTTTCTTGAACAGCTGATACTTTTATGTTCAAAAGTGAAACGAATCGTTCCACTGATTTGTGTTCCAATTTCACACAATTCCAATGACAGATTTCTGTCAGTAAACATTTTTCGGTGGCTTTCAATCAGGAAAAATTTTTCAATGACAGAAATTTTTAATGATAGCTATAAACGACCTGCCAAAAAAATTCCAATGTTTGTTTTCAATGATGAAAACCAATGATAGCTATAACTGGCGCCTAACACCTCTTGACATTTTTAGCAAACAAATAGCTGCAAGTTCTGCTATTCGCCTCAAAGCTTCGTCGAAGTGGACTAACAACAACATTGGCCACTCCGTAATATTTAGTTATTAACTTCCCATAGGAAGTTATTGTAATGGGTCCGATTTGTCAAATTGAAAATTTTGACTTCTCGACGTTTCAAGGTCCCTAGATTCGAAATAAAAGATTTTTAGAAAGATGTCTGTGGCGTGCGTGTGTACGTACGTTCGTACGTCCGTACGTCTGTACGTTCGCGACGTTTTTTCGTCCTCCATAGCTCAAGAACCAGAAGAGATATCGACTTCAAATAAATTTTGTTATACAGATAATAAGGCAGAAAGATGCAGAAAGGGCTGTCAAGAAAATTGCGTGTGTGGTTTTTTTACCATAGCAATTTAAAAAAAAGGTGAAAATTTTGGTTAAACCTAAATATCTCATGAACCAATGATGCTAGAGACTTGAATTAAATTTTATAATATACAGTAATCCCCGCTCTTAGTTGCACCTCGCTTAATCGAACATCCCGCTTAATTGATCGAAAAATTTGGCTTCCAAAATTTCCCGTATAAGAAGCAAAGCTTTTTAGACGGTTAATTGAACCCCGCTTAGTTGAATTACTCGCTTAATTTATCTTAAAAATATGCAGCAGAAAAACTAAATACATGGACATTTTTCGGGTAATTGGACGGACAAAAAAATGATTGTGATTGGAAAAACCAAAACTCCAAGGTGTTTTAAAAATAAGGTTGTACCTTTGCAATATTTCTTCAACAAAAAGGCATGGTTGACCCAACATTTACGGGCCCAAATTTTATATAAATTTGACGAAGAAATGGTAAAGCAGAACAGACAAATAATTCTTTTTATCGACAATGCATCATGTCATAAGAAGCTGCTCGATTTAAAAAACATAAACGTGCAGTTTGTACCCACAAATACAACGTCCATCACTCAGCACCTTGACCAAGGCATTATTCATTGTTTCAAAGCTTGCTATCAGCAAAATTTACGAGTAATAAGGAAACAAATTACAGCCATCGAACGTGGCAACACTATCGAAGAATTTTCGAAGTCGATCACATCTTTGCAAGCAATGCACATAAGCAAACATTGTTTGTGGCTTATAACACCTTCTACTATAAGAAATTGTTTTAGAAAGGTAATATTGGAAATATTTACATTTGCAAGTTCTTTTTTTAAAGGCAGGCTTCATCCAAGAAGAAGAGCAGCCGGAAAATGCTCTCGTGGTCCTAGATAACGTTCTTGATGAGGACAATGCAGATTTCAATTCTTATTTGGCATGTGATGACATAACATTATCATGTTATGGCGAACTAACACACGCCGAAACTAAGTTGACACTGAAATGTTTATAGAGTAAATTTCTGTGATGAATATTTTACTTTTTAGTTGACCTACTCGTGCAATTTAACGGGTTTCGCTAATTGAACCACCCGCACCCGTATAATTGACGGAAAAATCTGACAAAATGGTCAGTGCAATTAAGCGGGGAATACTGTATATTGTAACGTAATGCAAAACAATTATATTTTCGGAAAAAAAATCCAATTAACGTTTTTTTTTCTAAATCAAAAAAACTGAAAAAAAAATTTGTCACCTCGAAAATTTTACGACCAAAATATGATTTCATCTCCAAAACAATTTTGTGCAACGAAGAATAATGTTTTTGACATCTGATAAAATTTTGAGAAAAATATAATTGACAGTTTTTTTTATAAAAAATAAAATCCTAAAAAAATGTACTCATAGTTGGTAAAAATTGAATTTCGACGCAAATATCTTTTCAAAAACTTGAGATTAAGGCTTCAAACTTTTTTTATCTTATAAGAAATATTGTTTTCAACATTCTGAAAAATGTTGAGAAAAATCGAATTGACAGTTTAAAAAAAAAATAAAAACCTAAAAAAAAATTAATAAAAGTTGATAAAAATTGATTTTCGACTCAAATATCTTTTCAAAACTTTGAGATAATGGCTTCTAACTAATTTTAACTTATAAGAAATATTGTTTTCAATAAAATTTTGGGAAAAATCGAATTGACAGTTTTTTTTACAAAAAATAAAAACCTAAACAAAAAAACAATACTAAAACTTGGTAAAAATTTACTTTCGACTCAAATAGCTTTTCAAAAATTACAAATATTGGTTTCAAACTTATTTTATTTCACAGAAAAAATTGTTTTCGATATTCATATATCATTCGATCTACAAAAAATAGTACGCACATTTGGTAAAAATTGATACATATAGACAAACTTTTAAGCAAGACAAATCGACAGACGGGATGGGAAGTTATCAGTGTGGGTCGCATCCCAGCCTCTTTTTTAGAATCAATTCCAAAGCACAGAGACTACACCATCCCCCAACTGCAATTCGACAGAAATTTCCAGATTTCTATACCTCCCAGATCTTTTTGGGAGGACAGGACATTCCTGGAAGATGAGTCAATCCATTTCTATACAGATGGGTCGAAAACAAAAGAAGGGGTTGGTGGAGGTGTGTACTCCGAACGACTGAAATTAAGTCTCTCTTTCCGCCTTCCCAATCATTGTAGCGTGTTCCAGGCGGAACTTTTGGCGATAAAAGAAGTCTTGTCCTGGCTTAAAAAAAACGTGATATCAACATCTGATATCCGTATTTTCTCAGACAGTCAGGCCGCTATCAAATCTCTGGACTCTGTCTCTACAAACTCTATAACAGTTCATAACTGTCGATCATCTCTAATGGAGATGGCACAACAGTTTAATATTCACCTTTGCTGGGTGCCGGGCCATAGAGACATTCCAGGTAACTGTAAGGCAGATGAACTCGCCAGGAGCGGTACAGTACAGCCCATCCTACCACGTTTGGCACGTACTGGCATACCAATCGCTACTTGTAAACTGTTGTAAATACAAGACGCTGTGAGGAGTGCAGGCACCAGGTGGAACAACATCACCACGTGTCAAGTCACAAAAAACATCTGGCCAACACTGGATTTAAAACGTCCAAGATGCTTGCTCTCTCTAAGCAGATCGCATATTAGCTCGATAATAGGTGTCATAACCGGACACTGTCTAATAGGAAAGCACGCCACACGCACGAGATTAGGCGTATTCTCAAATGACTTTTGCAGAAGCTGTATGGACGAGGAAGAGGAAGAAACAGTTCTTCATCTTCTCTGCACATGCCCTGCTCTGGCTCGAAAACGCAAGAATTACCTAGGAGAATTCTTCTTTAACGATCTAAGCGATCTAAATCATATCGGCATAATCAGCCTCTCACGTTTCGTAAGGGACCCAAACTGGTTCCATTGAGCTTAGGAGGAAGCCTCAAGATTCATGTGGTACTACAATGGGCCAGAAAACTGGCTTAAGTGTGTCCGTTTCCATCTAGGACAGCCACTATAACCTTACCTAACCTAACATGAAAAAAAAGGGAGCATGAGGAGCACGCGATAGAGGAGGTGGAGGGATGCCATAACATGAAGGAGGTTCGTACATTTAACAAATAGGTAACAACGCCACTACAGAGGCATCAGTCTCCTTAATATCGCATTTAAAATCCTTTCTACAGTATTATGGGAACGTCTGAATCCATTCGTAAATAACCTGATAGGTCCTTATCAGTGTGGCTTCAGGGTAGAAAGTCCACTATTGACCAAATATTCCCATTACTGCAGATCTTGGAAAAAAACAGGAACTTGGAATCGATACCCACCATCTCCTCATCGGTTTAAAAGCCACGTATGTGAGCATCTATAGGGAAGAGCTTTACAGAGCAATACCTAGGTGATGTCAGTGCAGAGTTTTTTGAGCATTGCGACGGAAGAGGAGAAGATGGGTTGAGTGGTCAAGATCAAGTGTATGCTGTCATCAAAAAAGGACATTCAAAAGGACTTCACCATAGACAGCTAAAACTTTAAGGTAGTTAAGGACCTTTGTCTACCTAGGCACCGCTAAAAATTCAGACAATAACCACAGCACTTAAATTAAACAAGAATAACTCATGAAAACCGATGATTTTTTCGACTTTAAAGGCAACTGAGTACTAACGTCTTCTCTCGAGCATTTAAAATCACCATCTATAAGACGTTTTTATTCCAGTTCTCATTTATGGCGCTGAGGCCTGGACCCTGTCAAAGAAAGATAAGAACGTCTTAGGATGCTTCGAGAGACAAATTCTTCGGGTGATTTTTGGTCCCTTTTGCTAAGATGGAGATTGGAGGAGAAGATACAACGTCGAACTGTACGGGCTGTACTGTACAGCGACATTACCTGGTTAAAAAAATAAAAGTCAAACGACTTAGATCGCCGGGTCAAGCAGAGCAAATGGACATCAACATTCCCTTTTTTTTTAGAGGAATACCGGGACTCAGATGGAGCACGCAGGTGGGAGAGGACCTTAACCAACATGTCGTGCAAAACTGGAGACAGCTATCTAGGGACCGAGCTAGCAGGAGACGCATGTTGGTTGAGGCCTATTTTCCATACCGGCATAAAGCGCCACCTCAAGTTAGTAATCAATAATGCTTTTTATGTATATGATATCCTATGTAAGAATATATTTTATTTGCAAACTAGGTTAGGTTAGGTTGGAGTGGCTGTCTAGATGTCATTGACTCACTTAGACCTCAAGGGTCCATTGTGATACCACTAATAAGGTTACTCATGGGAGAGTAATGAAAATTAAACAAACCATTTTGTGCTTTTAATAAAGTTAGAGAGACACTTTGTGTCAGTCATTGCCAGTTCACTGGTATTGTCGAAGAAGGGATTACCGAGAAAGTTATTCCTTCTAGTGGAGAGTGCTGGACAAGTACATAGCAGGTGTTGGACTGTTTCCTCTTCCTCCTCGTCCATGCAGCTTCTACAGAAGTCATTTGTGTAGACTCCTAGCCTCAGAGCATGTCTTCCTATGAGGCAGTGTTCTGTTATTACTCCAATTGTAGAGCTTATATTTTGTCTGCTCAAGGATATCAAGCCTTTTGACCGATTTAAGTCTATGCTTGGCCATATTTGCTTGGTTGTTAGGCAGGTGGTGCTCTGTGACCATCTAGCATTTGTTGCTTCTAGAGCATATTGTTTGAGAAGATATTTGCATGTAGCAAGTGGTGTTCCTATGTTATGTTTTTGACTAACATTTGGCAGAAGTGTTCCGTTTTTGGCGAGCTCATCGGCTTTGCAATTTCCCGGAATGTCTCTGTGGCCCGGCACCCAAATGAGATGAATATTAAACTGTTCTGTCATCTCATTCAGAGATGATCGACAGTCGTGGACTAATTGAGAGTTTTTAGAGACAGACGCGAGAGATTTAAGAGCGACTTGGCTGTCCGAGAAAATTCGTATATCTTTGCAAGATATAACGTTTTCTTTGAGCCAGGATAGTGCCTCTTTAATCGCCATTACTTCTGCCTGGAATACACTACATTGATTGGGAAGTCTATATGATAGACTTAGATTCAGTTGTTCCGAATAGATACCACTTCCAACTCCGTAATCGGTCTTTGATCCGTCTGTATAGAAGTGTATCGCATTGTCTTCCAGGGGTCTCTCTTCTTCCCAGGAGGATCTTGAAGGGATGGACACATGGAAGCTTTTACCGAATACCATTTTAGGGGTGGTATAGTCTAGGCGATCTGGGATAGATCTAAAATTATCTAGGATAGTAGTATGTCCAGTATTGTTACTGTTCCATTGGAGGTGGCTCTAACCCTCACACATGAGTTAGCTGCCACCGTTTTGAAGAAGATGTCAAGAGGTGTTAGGCTTAAAAGCACTTCCAGGGCTGCGGTTGGTGTTGAGCGAAGTACTCCTGTGATGCACATACCTGCTGACCGCTGGACTTTGATGAACTTATTTAGATTTACCATCTTGTCCAGTGCGGTCCACCATACGACAACTCCATAAATGAGTATCGGTCTAATTACCGAAGTGTATAGCCAGTGGTTTATTTTTGGGGAGAAGCCCCATTTTGATCCTATGGCCTTTTTACAAGTAAAAAGCGCTACAGTAGCCTTTTTTACTCTTTCATCAATGTTTGCCTTCCAATTTAGTTTTTTGTCTAAAATGAGGCCTAAATATTTAGCTTGGTCGGAAAACCTTAATGGTATTCCTTTAATCTTGGGTGGGCTGAGCTGAGGAATTTTGTACCTTCTTGAAAAGAGTACTAGTTCTGTTTTATGTGGATTGACGTCCAGGCCACATTGCTTAGCCCATTTTGTTAGCCTATTCAAGGCATTTTGTAGGAGTTCCGGGAGAACTTGGGAGTGTTTTCCAGATACAGATATTGCAACGTCGTCAGCATAGGCAATCACCCTGAAACCCTCTGCTTCTAATGATGTTAGAAGGTCGTTTACTACCATGTTCCATAAGAGAGGCGAAAGGACCCCTCCTTGGGGGGTACCTTGATGCACCGATCTGGTGGTAGTAAAGCTTCTCATGCTTGAAGTTATTGTCCTGCTTTTGAGCATGAGACTAATAAAATCTATGAGTGGTTTCTTTAATTGCAGCTTTTCCATTGCTGTCGTGATCGCCTGGTAACTGACGTTGTTGAAAGCTCCTTCAATATCTAGGAAAGCTACTAGGTTATATTCTTTGTATTCGAGGGAGTATTCAATACTGCGAACCAGCGAATGAAGTGCTGTTTCTACTGATTTTCCCTTAGAGTAAGCATGTTGAGCTGTGGAAATGAGACATGGTCTTAGGTTATGTCTGATGTAAATTTCAATCAATCTTTCCAAGGTTTTAAGAAGGAAGGATGATAGGCTGATTGGTCGTAGATCTTTAGGGTTAACGTGGGAGGGTTTCCCTGCTTTAGGAATAAAGACTACTTTTGCCATTCTCCAGGCTTTGGGAATATATCTCAGCCTTAAACAGCTTGTCAGAATGATTTCCAATGGTGGAATGATCATGTCTGAGCATTTTTGTAGTTCGGCCGGGATGATTCCGTCTGGTCCTGGAGATTTATATGGATCAAAGCTATCTATGGCCCATTGCAGTTTTTCCCGCGTTATTAGATCAACTAAATCGCTTGTAGAAGCTTGAGACTCTGATGTTAAGTCGTTAAGTATGTTAGAGCTACCTGGAAAGTGGGTGTCTAATAGCAGATTAAGAGATTCTTCATCTGTGATAGTCCATGTGCCTGCATCTGTCTTTAAAGCACTGGGTATTGTTGGACTTTTTGAGAGAATTTTTCTGAGTCTTGAGGCTTCTGAAGTATTTTCTATTTTGCCACAGAAGTTTCTCCAAGAAGACGTCTTACTCTTCCTTAATTCTTTTTTATATTGCTTTAGAGCTTGTTTGTATAAGTCCCAGTCAGAAGGAGATCTAGTGTATTTAGATCTATTGAAGAGTTTGCGACAACTCTTTTTGAATGGTTCTAGTTCTTTACGCCACCAATGAGGTTTCTTTTTTCCCTTTAAAATGGTTACAGGGCATGAAATTCTCATTGATTCATTGAAGGCTTCAGTGAGATGATTCACAGAAAGATCTAGTTCATCTTTACTGGAGGAGCTTTTAAGAAGGTTGTAATCAAGTAATTTTGTTAGTACCTCCCTATATCGTTCCCAGTTTGTATTACGGTAATTTCGAAAACCCGTAGATATGTTTGCCACATCTCTGAGCTCAAACTGAATGTATTTGTGGTCAGAGAAGGAATTCTCTTTTGAGACATGCCAGTTTGAAATCAGATTGTGGATCGAGTCAGAGGTAAGTGTAATATCAAGTACCTCTTTCCTATTCTTGGTTACAAAAGTGGGTTCATTACCAATATTACTTATGAGTAGGTTAGTGCTTAGTAAGTAATCAAATAAGGACTCACCTCTCTCATTTATGTCCGAGCTACCCCATACCGTGTAATGAGCGTTAGCGTCCGATCCAATTAGGAGACCAACTTTTTTCGACTGCGCGTCCGCAATTGCCTTCCTCAAGATGTCACCTGGAATTGGGTTGTCGTGGCCAAGATAGGAGGATATGAGCCAGTAGGTGGCTTTATCCGTTGTTAAGACAGCGGTGGTTGTGTCCTTGTCGCTGTAATTGGGGAGTAAAAATACATTTAAGTCATTTTTTACTAACATACATGACCTTGGTTCACCTTTCTCCGATGCATGCAGTAGCTTATAACCAGGAGTCCGGAGGCCTCTGATGATGGAGTTTGAGACCCACGGCTCCTGTATCAAGACGATGTCATCCTTGTTCGCGTGCAGTCGGAGTATGAGGTTATTTGCGGCCATGATGGCGTGATGGAGATTAATCTGTACTAATCGCAGCATTGCTACTATTAGTCAGATTAACCTCCACCACTGTATTATCGGCGTTTTCATCGTCTGAGGAGGAATGAAGTAGGTCTTCCTCACTCAGAGTTATGCCTAAGGTGGCGTCTTCAGTCTCCATGTCGGAGTTACTGTCGACTGTAAGTTTTGCCTCCACGTCGGATGGCTTGTTTGGGGCTGTGAAGGTCGATGGTTCCACTTTTTGTATTTCATCGACCTCCATTATTGGTGGTAGTGAAGCGTTTCCTTCCGCTGAAGGGGCTTCTGTGGGGGGCGTGTTAAGCGACTCTTCGTCTTTCTTGTAGATACGGATCACGATTTCATCGAAACCATACCTAATCACGCCTTTGGTCGCGGCCAGTGGAGCCAGTGATTCCCTATTGATCAACACGAGAACTGATCTATAGTGACCCACCGTCTCCTTCTCAACCTTTGGGACTTTCCAGTCGTGCGTAGGCAGGTTCGGATTACTTGCTTTGATCAATTTCATGATCATATCCGGGCAGTTGTGTAGAGCCGGGACCATTATGCGTGCTCTTGGCCGGCAAGGAATATCCTCCCTTGTAACAACCTCGAGCTTGGCACCCGGCCAGACTTCTGGCAAGCCATTGACAGCAGCCCTGTACAGATCGAAAGATCTCTGATCACCACAGGCGATGAGTTTGATACGATTTTGGTACCATCCTGCGTCGGCTGTGTCTGGGAGAGGTCCAGGATTCTCCTCGATGACAGATAAAAATCTGAAACCGAGGTGAGCCTTGACGCTTGCCCATTGATCATGAGAGATGTTACCATCCACATGACCCCTGTCAATGACCGCTGCTATGATCTTACCTTTTAGCGCGTCGCTAAAGGAAAGATCCTTATTGAAGGCTGTTGTGCTGTTTGAATGCACCTTCTGCCTTTTTGGTTCGGGCTTGTCGCCCTCGAAAGACCTATTGCGCTTTGATGTTGAGTCGCTGCAGGTCTGTTTGGTGATATTGCTAAGAAAGCCACTAGCCCACTCGAGTTTTCGCGTTTGCTCCGGGGTTCTTTCCGCCGCCGGTATGACACCGACTGCGGCTAGAATCCTCTCAGCATTGCGTTGGTCTCGTTTGGCTAGTGACTTCCTGGACTTCTTGCTGGCCGACCCAGAGCTATGTCCGTGTGACACAGTTGTGGGTCCACCATCAGAATTCGTCGCTGCCGATACCAATCGGGGTGTGCCCTCACCTTTTGAGACAATTCCACATGTCGCAGATTTTGTCTCTCCGGATGGGGTGTCCCTTCTTGGGGTCGCTTGCGACGTCCTAGCAGGAGCGGGGAGGGGGTGGGGTGTGGAATTACCGCCCTTGGGACAGCCGAGCGTCACAGCTGTTCCACTGACGGGTACTTCCTTCAAGTATAGGTTGCGGCTAGTAGAGGGAGAAGGACTCCCGCTACTAACGGCAACCACAGGGTTGCCAACACGTTCACACCTCTGAGTAGGCTCGACAGCCTTTCCAGTGGATGTGGCCGCATTGGCAGCCATGGCGCGATTTTTGTTATTGTTCTTTAGAATTTTTTTGTTTGATGTTTTGTTTTGTTTCATTTTTGTTCCCACGAGTAGGGCGGAAAGACGGTCAGCCCCGGCAGAGCCGCTTACCGGGGTAAGGCAGAAATATGACGGACCTTGCCACAGCATCCGAAAGAGCTCGTTAATGGCTGGTTTATCCCCCAGCCTTTCATTCTTCGGCACGGTTTTCGTACAAGTACGCTCACACCACCACTGAAATTAGGAACCTCTAAACTATGATTGAATTGGGTTTCCGAACGTTGCACTATTGAGGAGTTACAACAATTCAGCTACCCAACTCAACCTTAGCTAATCACCATCCTGCCAAAAACGCACAGGACTTCTGTAGTGATCATTGCCCGCCTGGCACCCACTTGGAGGGTTTGAATGAGGATTTTGCCAAGCTATTTGCAAACTAACTTACTGGCTTACTTCGGTCCTCAAACCTAAAAAAGTCCGTGGGGACATAGGGCCTCAACTACTCCTTCACGCCATCGTGTGCGTTTTTCCGATAAGTGTTTGAGCTCATTACAGGGAACAGGGCTTCCAAAATCTCGACGATTTATTCTCAACTCCCGACTCTTCTGCCTTGTCGTTAACACACATCACACCTCCGGACCAAATGTGAATGTAATGGCCTCTCTTCAATTACTTGAGGATTTTCAGAACCTCAAATACGACAATTTTGTTTATTTTAACATACCCACCACCACCTAGTGAGAAATGTGCTTCGTCGCTGAAGAAAACTTTGTTCGAAAAATCGCCATCCACCGCCTGTTGTTGAAGCACCCAATCGACGTATCTACGACACGTTGTGAATGGTTAGCACTCAGCTGGCTTCAGTTGTTGTGTGAGCTGTTATATGGATGTATGTAGGTGTAGATCCAAATGCAAATCACGCCGTAATGTGCTGTAAGACAGACCTAATTTCTGATATTTTCAGTGGTACGAGCGAAACGATGATGCACAGGCCCTACAATATCGATAACCAATCCAGTCTCATCAAATTTCTTTACAATTTTGCCAATTGCTTGCGATTATATAAACAATAATCTCTTAAAGCACGATATGTGGCTGTGGCAGTTCTGCAGATTTGATCTTAAATCAAAAATAAACCAATTTATTTTGCCCCATGGAATGCAAAAACAGGGGAAATTTGTGTTTTGTTTTGCCAGATCTAGATAAAAGATATCTATTAATACTTACCACTGTTGGTTTTGTTCTGAAAGTTCTTAAAAGTTGGACAAAAAAAACTCTATTTAAATGCAACTTAAGTAACTTTTAATAAAAAGATATTCATGGTTACATTATTCTTTTTGTTTTATTTACATTTACATATAATTTTATTCTCTTTCTTAAAGCTTTGAAAAATAACTTGTCCTCTATTCATTAATACACACATTGCCAATTCACAATTTTTCTAGTTATTTTATTTTTTAAGTTTTTCTTTTTTGTTATAATTTTGCGAGTAACGAATAGGTGAATATTTAGATTCAATATTATTTTGTTTTTAATTTTGTATGTTTAGATGCCATTTTAATGTTAAATGTTAAATGATTTGAATGATGATTGTTCATTTTTTAAGTGGTATGAGATATGATTCGAAACAGAATTTAAAATCGAATTAAATATAATTAACTCGGAGGGTTTTCGGTGTCAACAGATTTTTATATAATTTTATATAATTTGAAACTAAAAAGAAATAAGTTTTGTTTTTCTTATTTGTAAAAAGAATAATGGCATTTACATAATTTATTTATATTTAAACATAAATTTGCAATTTATTATTAATTTAATTTTAATAATAATTAATAACGTACGCGCATCTCATGCAATAATAAATACTTTCTTTCTTTTTGTTTTATAAATATTTTTATTTTGTTTGGCTTATGAACCTACATTTATGAAAAGTTTTGATTTTTTTTTGTTAGTTTGCTGTTGTATTAAATTTCATATTTTGTTAAATAAAGTTTTGTTGTGTGGATCAATTTTTTAATAATAATTTAAATATTTTAATAATATTTATGTTTTCATGTGTAAATTATAACAACAATACATTTATACATTTCTTTCGTATTTTTATATTTTAAAGTATCGTTAGAATTTTTTTTAAATTTTTTTGAGTTGACAAACAAATAGTTTATATATTTTTTTGTTTATATATTTGGTATTAATAGTTTTCTTTTTTTTTTCATTAATTTTTCAAGGTAATTGTCCTTGTAACACAGTTAAATTACAACATTAATGATATGTATTGTGTATTGCTATGACACTTAAACACCGGATTCGTTTTATTTTTGCACAAGTATTACAATGAGTTTGTTTTGTTTAATTGTTTAAATATTTGTTGTTTGTTTTCTTTTGTAGATATGTCGTAGTAATTTTTAAGGTTGGTATATTTAAATTATTTAATTTTATTTTTAAAATGCGCATAGAAAGACTTCTATAATATATTTTAAAAAGCTTATGTATTTTCTTTTTTAAGTTAAGGAAAAGAAAAAGGAACATACAAAAATATAAAATCAATAATAAAGAAGAAAAATTATGTTTTTGTTGCTCCGTTGATTTGTGTAAAACTTCGTTTGCATAAATGTTTTTTATTACTTAATTCAAAAATATTTTACGTAGGTGGTGGTGGATTTTTTGATATGAATGTAGTAAAATGCTCAGTTTTGGTTTTCTTATTCGCGTTGGTTGATTTATTATGATGATTGATTGCAGGTATTTCATTGGAATATTACATACAATTTATTTTATTTTTGGCGATAAGATTGCGCTTATGTGTGGATGGGAAGGAATAAATAATATGTCTTTGGGAAATGAAAGAAAAATGTTAGCTATGGGAAGTTTAATGGATTCTGGGCACAGAAGGAGATTTTAAATTTTAATGAAGATGTACGTAAATATATCTAAAAATATACCTACAAAAGATTTCGATTGTCAAGAAGATGAGCTGATTGGATAAAGTTAGAATTCTATATGAATAAATACGATTAAAATAAGACGTTTGGGAGAATTGAAATATGTTGAATGTGCTGGACCTGAACCCATCCAATACTACTTGTATAAAACGATCCAAAATGTTATTACTAATCCAATGAAGGATTGAATAATGAAAAGCGAAAGCACGCATTTTCGATAAAAGAGCCTGATGCCAAATTGTTTCCATGGCCTTGGAAGGAAGATAAGTTATGTCAATCGGTCAGTATTTTGCCTTTTTGGAGATGGGCTGGACAAATGCTTTTTTCCATCCACTCACTAGGATTCAGGAATAGTCTACAAAATGTTGTTCGCTAACACATCCCACGAATGTTTCCAATACTATCTAATTTCTTTGAATATGCAGCAGTTTTCTTATAAGAAACTTAATAAAATGTTCAGAACTGTAGATCGTCGATCAAAAGCAAATGGATCTGTTTTTTTTTATTCAAAATATTAGATTATATATCTTTTTGAACACTAATTCCTGAAATAATTCTACTACGACTTTGTAATATTCTTGACTGTATAGGTAAGCTATAAGGTATAAGGTCATAAACTTTTCATTGAGTATAATCAATACAATAATCGAATTAATAAATTCAATAATGCGCCAAGGACTATTGGACAATTTGTAAATAAAACCCATACTTGGTTTGCCAAAAACATTATTTTAAAAAACTCAAACACAGAACACAAGATTGACAACTTCTTGACTTTGTATACATCGTAAAGTTAAATAGATTTCGATACGGAGTATTCAGGTTTCTTAAGCAGCAATCTTAAGTCATTTTTTAAGAGTAAATCAAGTGTTTTTGAAAAATCCCATCTTCGAGTTGCAACAAAACCATACAATTTTAAATAATGAAAGTTTTTCAATGTTAAAGTAATAAGAGTTAAATTAAAAAAATCAAAACAACATTAATAAAATACCTAATGTATGTCGAAATATGGATTTTTTTCCAATGAAAGTGTTTTATTTTTTGAATGAATGGATAATGGGTAAATGATTATCAGCAATCTGTTTGCATTTCTTTTATCTTTCATTTCTCATATTTTATTTTATTTTATTTTATTTTGTTTTTTAATTTTTCATCCATTGATTTCTTAATAATTTTGTATTCTTATCTATTTCTCTTATAATTAATATATAAACACATCTATGTGTATTAGGTAAATTTTCATTAATAATAATTTAATTTTGTATATAAGTTATGTTAGTTTTACATGTATAATGTATGTACTTCTGTCTTATTATGTAAATATATATATGTATATATAATTAGGTTACTTACTTTCATTATCTTATATTTTATGTATATATATTTTTTTGTGATTTTTTCATGTTTTTTCTTATTTAATTTTATTTAGTTAATAATAGACAGCGTAGCATAGGAAGACGTCAATACCTGCATAAGACATTTTAGCCATATTTTTTTTTTTTTTTTTGTTTTAATATAATTTCTCAGTATCCATTTAAATATTTATTTTTTTTTTATGTTTTATTTTATACTTGATTCTTTCTTCTTTTATTTAATTTTACTTATTTCATTTAACATTGTCTTATTGATGTTGCTTTTATTTTTAATTTCAATTTTCTTCGTAGACAAAAAAACATCTTTTTCTATTTTCTTTCTTTTTTATAAAATTTTTATATAAATAAAATTCAATATATAGTTTTTTTTAATTATATAGTAGTTTACATATGATAAAAATAAAAAAAATACATTTTGCTAATTGTCTTATGATTCTTATGATCCTTTTGGATTTTTTAAAGTTGTTTTAATTAATTGGTTATTAATTTTTTTTTTATAATTTTTATTAAATTATATTGTTTTTTGTTTTTTTTTTTTTTTTTTTTAAGAATATAATAATGGAAATATATTAGGCTGCAGGTTGAAAGATTATTAAATTGAAAAATAAATAAATAAAATTATAGAATCTTATGATTATAAAGTACCCTACCTACTAATTTTGTTTGTCTGTTTAATGTGAACTTATAAATTTTAAAGCATTGATTTATATACATGGTAAGGTTAGATAGAAAAGATTTGAAATTAAAATACGGGTATTAATTTTCAAGTTCATATGAGAAAAATATTAAAAATGAAAAAAACAAAAGAGAAGAAACTAAAATATAATGACTAAAACAGTAGATATGACAATAAACGTGGTTGCAGCAGTTGTTATGTTTTTTTAATTCGACTTTGGTTGTAGCGTTTTAAAAACTTCGTATGCAATCCAAAGATATCAGTGTGAACCTTTAGGTCCTCATAGCAAAAAACTTATTTCAAAATAATAAAGTAGGACTGGAAAAGTTTTGACATTAGAAGACTATGGTCGATTTTTCGAGATAAGGCTATAACATTTTGGATCCAATAGATCTGCATTTGTTCCTACAATTTTAGATTAAGTTGTGAATTTAAGACTAAAGATTTCATCGTTAACATTTTTTGGAAAGGTATTAGCCTTTAAAATTACAATGTCAATGTTAGGTAATGATAAAGCTGGTTATACGAATATCCAGATAAGTTAACTTCGAAAGGAACTATTTAACAAATGGCACGTCTTTTTCTGCTGAATAGACAAAAGTATCTTACGAATTTGAATTGATTCTAAATTCAAAAAAGTCATTTGCGACTTTAATATGACACTTCTACAAAAGTAAAATTAAATTTTAAGATTCCATAAAGAAACAATTCCAAAAATAAACTAAAATCCACTAATTAAAACAAAACGTACATTATGTACATTATTTCCGCCGCATTTATTTCTTTAGGGAATTTATGAAAACGTATTCTGGGGGAAAAATATTTACTTTTCTGCAATAGGAAAATTTATATCAATGCATGAATAAATACCCTATTTTATGATTTATTTCGTATAGGCAAGTTGGCCTTGATCAATTTTAAATCTAAAAATACATATGAAAACATTAAGAAAGATCTTTTTTAGGTCTTTAACGGCCAATTCCTTGACAAAGTTCTAAAATTAATTTAAAACTCTAATAATACTTGGTTTATCTTTGAAACTTTGTTTTAAAAATATTTAGAACTCGAGCATTTCTTCACATCTAATCATTTCTATAGAAAACAGTTTAAAAACATTTTTGAGTTCTAAGAATTTTAGATCTCGGTTGAATCAAACTGAGTTCTAATGTGTTTTTTGCTATTTTTGTAGCACCTTGTAGCTAATTCTGACTCAACATTCTGACATCTTACGAACAAAGTTAAAAACATCTATCAATTCTCGTTGGATTTAGGATTTGGTTTTGATATTCTGACTTGTTATAAATAATTTAATGGATTTAAATGCACACATATTTAACTTTTAGACTTTTTGAAACTGTCAGCGTCCACACCATTCTACATTGTGCATCCCCTATTTTTGACTTTTCGTTTATGTATTTTCTAAAAAATATATAATTATTGAATATTAAAAATGTCCTTGTGGTCTGAAATTTAATCAAAACCGGAAAAATAAAGGCTTTGAAAGAAGTAAAAACATTGCTTAACCGAGTTCTAATGTTCTAGATCCTCCAATTTTAGGGTATCATAAATCGAAGTTCTACATATAACTCAAACTGAGATTTAAATCAGAGTTCTAGTGCTCTAGAACTTGATGAAGAAATGGGTAAGAACTCAATCGAGTTCTAATTTTATGAAAAACCGAATTTAAGAGATTAGAACTTTATGAAGAAATTGACCGTAAGATAAAATTTTGTTTCAATTTTTGTCGACAGCAAAACTTAATGCAAGGAAATTGAAAGTAAATGAATCTAAATTGAAAAGACTTTAAATAAATCCAAATGAAACATAAATAAGTTCCAATCTTAAAGTGAAGTAAATAAATACAATATTTAAGTTAAATTGTGTTATCAACTTTTGCAGGTTTTATTCGCAAAATATTGCATTCTCTTCCATCACTACTTGGTAAACTTCTAACTTCTAGTCAATTTATTATTACCTTGAATCATTATATACTTCAATGACATCGTATTGTAACTTAAAAATAAGTAATGATAAAATTAAAAATACTTATTCAACCTTTTCGGTGTAACTTTGACCTGATATTCAAGATCAAATGTAATCAATAGGATAACTTACATTAGGTGATCCTTACAGAAAGTAGTTACACATGTGTCTTACTATAGTCGAAGAGCCGGGAGCAACTTTTGGGTGTGAAGAGATATTCAAAACTCCTTGATGTGAATGTATAGATATATCAAATTCAACGGTAAGAGGTCGAAAATGGGAATTTTTCCGATTTTGAGGTGGAAATAATAACCACATAAATGACATTAAAAAACCAGAAAAAAATCCCCTGATTATAAAAACGTGTGTCCAAGACGTTTTCTTTAAGCCTTCTAGTTGTCAGACACATTTTTAGGTTTTTTAAATCCAATTTTCAACTTAAAACCCTAATAACTTTTTCCCTGATAACAATTTCTTATCACTTTTCTGTTGTGTTTGTAGGTTTTCGTTGTGAGTTTCTTTTTTTCAAAAGAATTCACTAAAAATTATTAACAATATTTTGCATATGATGAAATAGTTTGAATTCAAAATTTTTATTAACGAGATTTTTAGTTGAAAACTAATGTTTTCCGATTTTACTAGTATTTCTTGAAAGTTTTTAAGCAAAATTTAGCATAGAATGAAATCATTTTAAATCAATACCTTCATTTATTCACGAGATATCGAGAATCTAAGATCAATTTTTTTTTGTGAATTTTAATTTTTATGAAAAAAACTAAGATTTTTATAAAAAAAATTTACTTAATGTCGAAAACAATATTTTCTATAAGAAAAAATTAGTTCAATTTTGAACAATTTTAAGTAATATTTTTGTTTAGGGTTTTTATTTTTTGTGAGAAAAATGTCAATTTGATGTTTTCTCAAAACTTTACCAGATGTCAAAACCGTTATTCTACATTTCATATAAATTCTTTTTTGGAGATACAATCATTTTGGGCTCGTACAATATTCGAGGTGATAATTATTTTTGTTTTCATTTTTTTTGATTTATAAAAAAACGGTAATTTAATTTTTTTCAAAATTATTTTTATTTGGTATCACGTCACATTACAAAACTAAAATTTTACTCAAGTCACTAGCGTTATTGGTTCATGTGTACCAAAATTTTCATTTTTTTATATTGCTAAAAAAACTACCCACTTAATTTTTTCGAGAGTCCTTTCTGAATCTCTGTGTGTTACTGCATGTATAACAAAATTTATTTGAAGTTGGTATCTCTACGTACACACAAACACACAGGCATCTCTTTAAAAATCTTGTATGTAGATTCTAGGGATCTTGAAACGTCGAGAAATGTCAACATTTTTAATTCTAGAAATTGTACCGATCACAATATCACTTCCTATGGGAAGTTAAAAAGTTAGAATAAATAAATTAGGTGGCGCAAATGCTCGTAGAGAACCAATGGCCTATCGACATAGAACTTTCAACCTTTCTTGTGTGCGAGCAATGTCAGGGATTGAGGGGACCTACAGTTTATATGCCAAATCCGTATGAGAAAGTTCTTTTTTATGACACGAATTACTCTTGGGTGATTTTTCAATTCCTCGCAGTACCCGTGAAAAAAAATTATAGAAGGTATAAGCCGGGACTGAACCCAAGACCTCTGGCGTAACACTCCTACGCAGTAAACATCACGTCACTAGTAAAAAATCTATTATGGGGGCCCAAAATGTATTTAAAACACAATTATACGTAACTTTCTATTCAATGGCCTAAAAGGCAATTTTCTTTGATTCATTTAATTTGAAGAAAATAATACCACAATTTGACCTTTTCATTCCTTCTAACTTGATTAACTTATCCTTTTTGAACTTGAAATATAGAAAAAAAAACAATATTTTTTATTACAAGCACGAAATCTACAAGTTGATATAAAATATAAACAACTTATGACTGGGACTGGAAAACCTTACATATGTACAATGTACATTTGAATGGTATATAGGGCAGGATAATATGTGTGTAATAGGTATATAAAGAGAAAGAAATACATATTAATATTAAGTTAACCTTTTTCTATATGCAAAGGATGTATGTATGTCCAGTTTCCGAAAATACCGACCTACTTTACACGAAAAAACAATGCATGCTCGACTATTAAGACTAATTAACTACAGCTTATGCCATTGTTATACCTCTATACATACATATGTATGTTTATGCATACGAGTAGGTTAGTTGGAATAAAACTCGCATCAAGTGAAATATCCTTCTACTGCTCTTGACATAATCATAATGGAGGTGACGTCAAATATAAAGTCCTGATGAAAAAAAAATAAAGAAAGAAACATAAGTGAATACATTTACTTTTTGGTCTACATCTGCGCATCCATTTTGTGGTGATGATGTAGGGATGTGGCGGCGACGAAGGACGGACGGACGGACGGATGATACAACTTCCTCATGTAATTTTCATTTGAGTTCATTATTTATGCGATACCGTTATATGTTTGTACACAACTAATACACTCAACATCATGTAGATGTACTTGTGTACACCTACACCTTATTGTAGAGGGTGGATCAAAATTTTCTATCTAATTTGAAAAAATCATAGCTTTTCAGTTTTTAAGGTTCTTATAGAACAAATCGAGATTTACTTAAAAAAAGTACAGAACTTTATAGGAGATTAGACGAAATTAATTGAATTTTAGTATAAAAATAAATACTTGATTTTTTAAACTCAAGGAGCTTATTGACATCATTTTAATGTGCGAAATCCTCTTTCTGTACACGTCATGGTTAGGGCACTTTTATAGCAAGATTTCGTCAACAAGGACCTGTAATTGAAGTGACAAAAGTGAATGTCGAATGCATTCAGTTTTGTGGAGGGTCCAAAAACATCTACACGAAGGCGGTCTCTCCCGCAGTTCATTGCAAAAAAGCTCTTAGACCAAACCAGAAGTACGTTTAGTCGTTTACAAGAAATGTCAAAGCAACAAAATGATTTTATTCAATATCTCATAATGAGTGACAAAGCTTATTTATTTTAATTTAAATGGATTAATTAAAAATAAAACTACTAAATATGGGGCAGAGACACAAAGGTAGGCCAGCGATTGCTGATAGTGTCTACTTCTTAGTATACAATGGAACTATCATGGGAACTTTTCGGTGACCGAATAATTTAAAAAAACTCAGACTTTCAAGGTTCTGTGGGGTTTTTTGAAGGGTAAAGTGTATTTAAGTATAATTCAGCTAAAGGAGAATTTTCGGGGTGAAAGAAGGCGATGAGCCCAGATATCCTACAAAGTGTCAAACGCTCTAGAAAGACCCATCTCTGTTATTGCAAAGCTGCTGCTCCTCTTAGGAACATACAAGTTAGTACCATTTCTTTAAATAAGGAAGTCATTTTTTACCCACCCTTTACCTATACAAACTTGCCTACAAAAACGCAAATGTTTAAGTGCATATCTAATTGCAAAGTGCTTGTGTATGTGTTTGGATTTCATAGAGGAATGTAAACAACTATGCGAAGCCTTCAAGTGCTTATGCCGGAAAATATCAAGAATAGTTCATGGCTTTTAATCCATGATGGGCATGCCTCTACCAAACTAATGCAAATTTTGGTAGATTATACGAAAGATCCTACCTGTACGTACACCTATACACATCCGTAGGCATATAACCTCTAAAATACACATAGCAGCATGAATGTAAAGCTAGAACCTAGGTAGGTATACCTAATGTTAAAGTGTTGAGATGAAGTGATGAACTTTGAAGTAAAGACACATAAATTTATTTAAGGACAATGTAAACAAAACAAAAAAAAATTCAAGGACTTTCTTCAATGGAACTTGTGGTAATACGTATTCGTATTTTGCTTTGTTGAGATAAATTCGGATTACAGTCATTTCCTTACAGTCATTTACTTTCAAAGCCAATAAGCTCATTTACATTTTAGGTATGGGTACAAAAATGTAGGTTAGGTTAGATAACATTCGTTTGGTTTTAAAAGCCTCAAATAAAATATTTCGGACAAACGATTTTTTTTTTTTTGAAAACTGGATCTTAAACATAAAAATATATTCATGTGTTGTATGAAATGCGTTTGAAAAGAATTTCAAAAAGCTATGTAACCTAAGCGTCCATTTGCTTTCACTGTAATTGCAATTGCTCTATACTTTTTACAAAGCTCTTGATATTGGTATATGAGTAATTTTTTGTGTATTGTGATGTGAAATATGCTCCCGCAAAGACTTTGGAATCTTTTTATTATATGGGCAATTAATATCTACTATTAATGTTTACTTAATTCAGAAAACAAATGCTGTTTGAAATATGTAACATTTTAAAAAACAATGGCTTCATTACCCATGGAATTTAATGTTGGAAAACTACTTCTGGCATATTGAACGCTATTTTATCGAAAAATTTGCATCACATCAACGAGCGCGATAGAACAATTTTCGGTCATCAATTTTAGGATCCGAAATTTTTTAAAGCTTGGTAGTCAATATGACGGCTTCGGTAGTCAATACGACAACCTTGGTTGAAAGAAATTGTTGTCATATTGACTAGCATGGTAGTCAATACAACAACTGCGGTAGTCAATACAACAACTGCGGTAGTCAATATGACAACTGCGCTCCTCAATATGAAAACTGGGGTAGTCAATATGAAAACTCCAGTAGTCACTATGAAAACTTCTGTAGTCAATATGACAACTTTGGTTGAAAGAAATTGAAACCAAGGTTGTCATATTGACTAGTGTGGTAGTTAATACGACAATTCCGGTAGTCAATATGAAAACTGCGGTAGTCAATATGACAACTGCGGTAGTCAATGGGATAACTGCGGTAGTCCTATGACAGTTTTTTCTGAAAACTGAAATCTAGTTTTACTATAGAATATAATAATTTTCGATGGTCAATACGGCCACCAAATTGTCATATTGATTACCGAAGTTGTTCTATCGATTACTTTTCTTTCAATTGACTACCTGAAATTGACAATCGAAAACTGTTCTATTGACTACCCAGTCGTAGTCAATTTTTTAAAATAAATTTGTCTACCAAAGTAGTCAATACGACAGTTTGGACAAATTGTTTGGACAAATTGTGCACCAGGGCGTATTCGCTCTTTTATTGTTTTATGAATTTGGAATAAATATTGTCTTCTACAAAGTCATTGGCTTAAGGTCTTCAAAAATAAACATTCAAAAATTCTATAGACAATTCGATAGCGTAGCCAAAAATTGCCCTGAAATTAATTTTAAAAATATTTAATCATAACAATAAGGGTATTGCCTTTAGAGAACAAAGGAAACTCAAAGATAGTCACAGCATACCCTTCTTATTTTTATTCCTTCTGAAATTATTAACACATTGTTCCCACAAACCAAACGCAGTTTTACACCTGCAAGTTTTCTTTACCCGTGTACGGTTTACTTGGATAAGGCATTCCATACCGTATGGTTAGAGGCCCAGTCACCACACCAGACTTTGAATAAGTAAACCACTGTTGTATATGCTTTATGACATGTTTTATGGCAGGCGACCTGTTGTAATGTAACTTCTTGCGAAATCTTTGATATTAAAAATGGTCTTCAAGCTGGAAGCGTTTAACTCGTCGATCTTGTTCAGCATTTACACTAGTGATCAAATAAGTAGTCTAACTCAGGCAATTGCGTGCCCCGACGACCTAATTGCGTACAGAACGACCCCAAAAATTTGAGGTTATGAGGAGACTTTTTCAGCGTGATTTGGACAAGATTCAGTAATATTGCGATGACTGGAAGCTAAAAATCAACTTTTAGAAATGTCAAACTATTCTTTTTAGGACTCCGTTGTATGAGCCTCAAGGGATACGAGAAAGAACTAGAAAAAACTATTCAACAGCAATTCGACAGCCACTGGCGAATAAAAGTCTAGTAAGGTACCTTGGCATCTGGTTGGATCGGTATTTGTATTTCTACAGGCATATAAGTGCTGCTCTGGCCAGAACGAGGGGAGCTTTTGCCTTGAAAAAACTGTTGTTTTTTAGCAGCTGTCTGACAGCAATGTGAAAGTGATTAGCTAGATGGCCCTTATCCGGTCAATGATTGCCTATGGGTGGCCGGTATGGTTTTAGGTTGCCTCATCTCCAATCAAAAAGATTTGGGTGCTTGAGAGGCAATGTTTTGACGTTGCCTTCTATTACACAGAACACCATAGTCGGAGTACAAACATTACTATTCCAACTAGGTTTTATACAACAAAGTCAACATAAACAGAATAGATAATGTTTTGCTGAATGTTGATCAGGGGCAGGTTGGAAGAGCAATTTCCTCGACAAACAGCTTAATTTTTGGGGCTTATTAGCATCATAACGAATACTACAAAAATACGCGTGTAAGCGGTTTTTTCCGTCCGATGATTTCTCCTATTTAGACAATCGAGGGTGATACACGATAGAAAGGCGTTTCACACCAAGTTTATGTTCAAATTTTCTTGGCCTTAGAATAAGTTATTGTTAGTTAGTATTAAGATTGTTGTTAGGCCAAAAGGCATTAGTTATAAGATAATGGATTAATAATGGGAGCATGAACCAACTCATCTACAAAATATGGTCGGAAGAAAGCATGCCCGATGAGTTGAATCTCAGCATAGTTTACCCAATACGCAAGAAAGGAGACCCTCTAAATTGCGCCAACTACAGGGGCATCAGTCTCCTGAACATTGCATATAAGATCCTTTCTGCCATATTATGTGAACGTCTGAAACCTATCGTCAACAACCTGATAGGTAATTATCAGTGTGGCTTGAGACCAGGAAAGCCACCATTAATCAAATATTTACAATACGGCAGATCTTGGAAAAACCCAGAAATTTCAAATCAATACCCACCATTTCTTTATCGATTTTAAAGCCGCGTATGACAGAATCGATAGGTAAGAGCTTTACAGAGCAATGGCTTGTTTTGGCATACCTGTCAAACTTATCCGTTTGTGAATATTGACGATGAAGAATGCACGGTACTCTATCAAGGTCGGAAAAGATCTCACCGATGCATTTGATGTCAAAAAAATGGTCTTAAACAAGGAAATGCACTGTCATGCGAATTTTTCAAAATCGTTCTGAAAAAAATGTGCAAAACTCAACCGTCAACACTAGAGGCACAATCTTCCAAGGTCAATCCAATTACTCGGATACGCAGATGATATGAACATAATTGGAAGATCAAAGCGTGATGTCAGTGCAGCGTTTTTAAGAATTGCGACGGAAGCGAAGAAGATGGTTTTAGTTGTCAATTACAGCAAGAGCAATTATATGCTGTCAACAAGAAAGGACATTGAAGTATGACATCTTGGACAAAACGTCACCATAGACAGCTATAAATTTGAGCTAGTTAAGGACTTTGTCTGCCTAGGCACCGCTATAAAGTCAGACAACGACACCAGCGCTGAAATCGAACGAAGAATAGCTCTCGCAAGAAGACTCAAGAAGCAATTGAGTAGTAAAGTCCTCCCTCTAGCATCTAAAATCACCATCTAAGACACTCATCATCCCGGTTCTCATTTATGGCGCTGAGGGCTGGACCCTTTCAAAGAAAGATGAGAGCGTCTTAGGATGCTTCGAGAAATTCTTCGGGTGATTTTTGAGAGTAAAGGAGAAGATACAACGACGAACTGTACGGGCTTTACAGCGAAACTAACCTGGTTAAAAAAAATAAAAGTCCAACGACTTAGATGCGTGACTCATGTAGATCGAATGGACATCAACACTCCAGCCCGGATGGTATTTGAATCCAGTCCCGAAGGACGGCACAGTAGACTTGGCGTGCAAACTGTAGACAGCCAAGTAGGGACCGAGCTGGCTGGAGATGCATGTTGGTTGAGGCCCGCCCCGGACTGTAGCACTTCCTTAAGTGCTACATTTTTTTAAGAAAAATGCATTAATACAAATCTTAACAAAAGGCACCACTCAGTAATCATACTACGCTCTCTTTTCTGAAGGAATTCAAATAATGTTCGTTTTGTTTGCATCACTTAAATTCTTGCTTAAAAAAGAATTTGCAAAATGTCGTGATCTCTACAGAGAAAGAATTATTTTAAGCTTTTACAAATTTACAACCTAAGCACTTCTTTTCAGCTTTAAGCTTTAGGACAAAATGTTTGTTTAAATAATTTCTGTCATATCTACAGAAAAAAAAGGAAAAAAATCAATTATTAAAAGAAAAATATTAATACAAATTATAACGTTAAATACTTATAAACGCATATTTCCATGATTTTGATAAACGATCACACTAAACCTAGCACACCTAAAGCACGATATAATATTTATATATATATTTTGTTTTAACTCTTAGGGCAATAAGAGAATATGGGCTATTATGTGATGGGCTTCATTTTATTTTTAATTTTTTTTTACTTAATATACAAATATTTATAACTTTTAGAAAAACATGTTTTTTATTAAATGATTTCTATTCATTTTTTAAAAGTATAATTCCCTAGCTACGATTTTATCTCAATAGTTTGATGCTTTTTACACTTATCTGATAACTATAGAGCAGCTATCACTGGTCACTACTATTTTTATTTTTTAAATATAATTTATTTATTCTTTTTTTTAACACTTTGGTAGATTGAAAATGTTACATAGTATACTTATTTTCAATAGAGAGAAATCTGCTGAAAATTTAATTAATTTAATTTTTATTTTTGTATTTACAATAGTTATAAACATTTATCAATCTTATCTAACAGTTATTATTATTTTATTATATACAGGAGAAAACCTTAACGTTATATAGTTTAGTTTTATTCTTTTATTTAATTTGTTACAAATTTTAGCCAATTATGAAAAATTCTAACGCTATTTAGTACAAAAAATATGACCCGCAAGGTGTCGTAACGTGTCGGTCGGTTTTTAAATATTGATGGTATATATAATTTGCCAGCATTTGCCTGTTTTGTGGATTTTTTTGAATTATTTGTTCAATTGACAAAGTTCTTTTCGAACAGTTAATTTTCTTTTTCCTTTTTAAATATTTTATTAACTAGATATTTTTAAATTTAATTATAAACTGATTGTTTTTATAAGCTTCATCGTTTTCATGTACCTATTTTCTTTTTTCGTCAACAAAATTTGAATTCTTTTGTTTTTGGATGTGTCAATAGAAAAGTTTCGCAAAATATGGGATGCACATCAAAAGTTAATAAATATGAATTTCTCAACATTTTACTCAAAAATAATTGTTTTTTAATTTGCTTTTTGTTTTTGTAGGGTGGTGTCAATTACAATGTTGATTTTTATTTCCAACAGCTAATTTGTTTTTTGTTTTTATAATTTTAAGTTTATTTTTCTTGGTCTTTGATTAGGGATGGATCTTTTCCATTCCGAGTTCTTCTAAGATTTTTGTTTGGTTTCAACTTTGTAAGGGTTTTTGAGTTTGTTTTTATGTAATTTCCAAATAGATTGATATTTGTTTATATTTGACAATATTTTAACAATTTTATAAACAATATTGAAATCCTTTTAGTTCTTCTTTTTGCTTATTGAATTTTTAACAGGCAGGTACGACGAAAAACTGCACCACATTTTTCATTGAAATCTTCGTATTTTTATAAACATAAAGGAAACAAAACAATTGATAAAAATAAAACATTTTGACATAGTCCAAAAATACCTCTGATCGACATTACCCACAAATTGTATTTTAATTTTATTGATCTTAATTTGGTTCTGGTTCAAAATAATATTTACAAATAGTAAATAATTTTTTCGACTAACGTCCATTCACTTTTAATAAAAATTTAACTCTCATCACAAGCCTCAAATTTCTTGCAGACAAAATTATTGTTTTTTGAATAAATACATGAAAAATGTTAAAACAGTCGATAGGTTTTATACTTTTAGATTTTATTTAACAAAATAAAGAAGTCAGTCGCAAATTTTCATAATAATTATATTAATATAAGAAAATTTTTAGTAAATTTAAATTTCAAAACGAACACAAAAGTGGATTAAAATTCAAATTTGAAAATAAACAATAATGCAAAAAGTAAACTGATTGTTTCTAGCAGTTTTTATCTTTGAAAATTATTATTAAATCAAATTAATTTATGGTTATTTGATTATTTTGTTTTGTGTGTAAATATTTAACAGGAACTGATTTTTATTCTTAAGTTTGAAAGTGACCAAGTAAAATAAATAAATAAAGGCAGATATTAAAAATGTTATCTATTTTTCAAAAAATGTAGACTTAAATCTTAATCGAAAGTTGTGATAAGTATACAACAATTTGCATTGGATTTAAACAAAAACTGATGTTTTTCAGATTTGACTTAATTAATCGAAGATTTTTTTGGGTAACTGATTCATTTCTGAAATTTTTATTTGCCGAGAATTCTTAAACCCTTAGGTTTTTTGGAAAAACCCAAATGTGAAATGAATGAGGTATGTAATAAGTTTATATTGAGTATACGAGTATAATTTGTTAGAATCAAGAAGTATGGGTAGAGATAAGGGTCTAACCAAGAAGGAAATAGGCCAAATTCGAGCTCACCAGGATTTCGACAAAACCATCCGTTTTATAGCCAGCAAAATTAGAAGAAGTTCAAATAATGTATACAACTACCTCAAGGAACCCAGATAGGTATGGAAAAACCACAAAGGAAGAGTCATGAAAACCACATCATTTCATGAAAGGCGGGCGATAGTGAGAGCTGCTTTAAATTCAAGGCTTCCTATAAGTAAAATCAAGGCAGAAGCTGGGATAAATGTAGGTAGATCGACTGTTGCTTGGATGATACAGAAGGCAAACTATTTACGACATCAACAAATTAAGAAAAAACCACCATAGAATGCTTCACGCCAGAGCCAACGCCTTAATTGTACAACAAATCACATCAGGTGGAATCGAGCTTGGCATACAGTCGTCTTTTCGGATGAAAACAAATTTAGTTGGACGGACCTGATGATATATGCAGCTACTATTTCCATGATTTAAGAAAGAAAGAAATCTATCTTGAAAAACCCCACACAAAAGGTGGCTGTGTAATGGTATGAGGAGCAATCACCTATTACGGAACTGTGGAGCTGGATTTTCAAAGCTCTAAAATGACGGCTATCACTTACAAAATCGATTCTGGAACGAGCTTTTCCGCAGTTTTCTGAATTATTTGGTGGATATCGATGGACTTTCCAATAAAGTTATGCACCAATACATACCTACAAAAGCCTGGACTCAGAGGCAAAATTTGAACCTATTATTACCATGGCCCTCAAATTCTAGTGACCTGAACATCTTGGAAAATGTGTGGGGATGGCTTTCAAGAAGAGTCTACGAAGAAAGAAGGCACTACCAAAAATACATTATTGAAGCCATAAAACGGTCATGGGCCCCAAATCTTGCTCAATTATCTGACAGCAGTCTATGAATCCATACACCATAGGCTACTTGAATGAATTCTGAAATCAGGAGGCAGCTCACATTACTAAAAAATAGTTTGACCCATACGAATTCATTGATCAACGTTACAAAAGCCATGATATTATCAAAAATTGATTATTATATATGGCAAATGTGCAAAATCATACATCCAACCTGTTCAAACATCATATCACGCCGCAATCAGAACCAGCCTCAAAGTTTTTGAGACAAGTCCTATAAAAATTATCTTTGCTGAGGGAGGTTTTTCGTCGATCGTAGAAAGAAAAGAAATCCTTTCGTCATCGTGTATTAAGAATACTTGAATCTTATGACTCCAATACTTTTGGAATCTACGAAAATCTTAAACACTTAAAGACACCAAAAAACCATCAGCCCTCTACATAACTTTTATGTTTGCGAACAAAATCGGCGTTGAACCAAAAATTAAAAAGAAAGATGTCGAGTGTAACCCTCCTTGGCTATTCCCAAATGAATCCATCAACACTGCACTCGCTCGATTTAAAAAAGATTCAACTCCGAGAGGGATATATCTTCAGCATTTTCACGAATTAATGAATCCTTTCATCAGTTACTATTGGAATATCCTCTTTACCAATAGGTCGGTCTAAGTGTACGGAAGGTACCTTTTTCGCAATCGTTGACTCAAACAACAATGTAATTTCTTTCTCTGTATTCTCAGCCGAAGCCTTAGCGGTTTTAAAAGTCAAGCTATTCGCCTACAAATCCAAGAAAAAACAGCGATATGCACAAACAGTCTTCAATTTAGCCGCCATCGAAAACGTCACCAATCGACCATCCTACATTGGCAAAATCAGAGATAACGTCATCAAACATCAGAGTAAAAGGCAGAGACACGCAAACCATGAAGCAAAAATAACCGCTAGGAACATCAACTTAACAATATCAAAATACTAAGCTACCAAAAACGATATTTTAAAATTGACTTGCTCTCCACCTCTACTCCTGCAATCATGAACAAATGCTTCACCAGGTTGAGGATTGGACACACCCAGCTCAACCACAGTCATTCCTACTTAATAAAAACCCCCAGCCATTTGCCACCACTGCAATCTAAACTATCTCCGTTTGATTCCTTCCGAACAAAACCTTAACAAATATTTTCAAAACGTTAAAACTATTTAATATAAAATATATCAGAGTATTTAACATCGTTTTATTTAACACCTCTGGGGGGGCAGTCGGAGGGAGTCAGACATATTACTCTTACTTACCTAAAACATCATAACATTCAAAATACTACTTTTATCATTTCAGCTAAAAGCCCTGGTAGCTATTAACTTTTAAGTATTGTTTTGTACATTTATGTATAGTTCAATAAATAATAATAATAAGTAATCCAAAAATCAGGAGGCAGCACACATTACTAAAAATTATTTAAATCCATTCAATAAAACCAGTATTTCCCTAAACCATAAGATTTGTTTTTTTCTTTACTTTAAAGGGTCTCACAGGTAAATTTAGATCTTGTCCCTATTCATGTGACACAAAAAAAACACGTACTTTTTAAGGCCTTCTTCGGGAAAACCGCCGTAAAACTTGTATTTATCAACTTAAACCAAAAATTGCAATATAAACTTAATACATATCTCATTCATTGCACATTTTAATTTTCCCAAAAACCCTAAGGGTTTGAAAAATATCGTCAAATAAGAAATGAAAAAACCTTGTCCCTATTCATATGACACAAAGTGTAGGTACATATTTCTATATTTTTGAACAACTAAAATATATAAAAATGATTTTTAAAATGTTATTTTTAGGTTTCAGACTTAAAAAAAAAAAAGGAAATCGTTCACACACTCCACAATCTGCAAACAAAAATTGTGTAAGTACCTTTTCTGTTAATCTTTCCAAAAAAATTAAAATGTCAGTATTTCCAATTCTTCATAAATTCAAATGCAGTTCCTCTGAAATAGAATTGATAATTTTACATTAATAAAATTAACATTTTCTCAAAAATTTTCAGAATTAGAAATTTTTTGTATACTCGTGGCCAACTTTAATTTCAAAAATGTATATTAATAATAAGATTGTCAATATTTAAGGGTTGTAAAGTTAAAAAAAATGTACCTATTTGTAATATTCTAAGGACTCAAATTATAGCAAAACACATAGGTATTATTGAAAAAAATATTAAGCTAACTACTTTTTTGAAACTAGTATTTAGAAAATATAAATTAGATTAAATTTTAACAACTTAAAATAATTGTAACAAAACTAAATTCATATATAATGATGGTCGTTTAAATAAAAGACAAATAAGCAACACCTCTTGATTAATTTTAAACAAGTCCTCTATCTACTGATTTTCTTACAACGTTTTTTGTTTTTCGTTTGAATTTGTGTTTTATTTTTATATATCTTTAAAATAGTTTTCCTTTTTCCTACAATTATAATTATTTTGTTTTATTTTCTTTTATTCTTACAAAAAATAGTTTCACTTCGAAATTTCTTTCACATGTACAAAGAGAAATATACAATTAAATATTACAATAAAAATAAAACAATGTTCCCCATTTTTAAATTAAAAACAACAAATTATACAATCTCCTAATCATTCGATACTTTTTTACTGAATATCTTCTATTTTATGAGCTTTTGTTTATAGATTTCAGTTAATGGATTTATTGTATTTTATTCTAACACAATTTTTCATTATGTTTTATTTTTTTGTCCCATTTTTCTTTTATTTTCTTATGAAAATTATTTTATACAAAAAAGTTTGTTCATTTCTTTTTCTTTAAAAAATTATTGTATTTTGTTCACTTTAACAAAAATATCTTAATATTTAATTATGAATTTATTGTGGTTGAAGAGTTTTGTTTTGTTTGGGTTTTATTGTTTTTACACAACTTAAACCTTAACGCACAATAATTGTTTGACATTTTTTTTTAATTTTAGTTTTTTTGATATTGTTAATTATTACAAACTCTCCTCTCTTTCTTTATATTAAAAAATAAATATCAAAATTTTTGTTTCATCAATTTGTTTTTAGTATTTTGCTTTTGTTTTTGTTTTTATCATAATTTAGTAGGTACGTTGTTTGATCGAATAAAAATCTAAAAACAAAATTATGTATAAATATGCTTAAAAATAAATTTAAAAAAAAATGATTGACAGTAATTTAAATTCTTAAAAAGATAAAACAAGATAAGAGTGTTGTCACTGGCCATATGTGTATGCTTGAAGCGAAGGAACCATTCCCTAGTGCAGCCATTCCGATGCTGGGCGGTGTTGTCTCTGAAGGAGTCTCTGGTGGCCTTTCGACGTCCACTGAAAAGTAAATAAAAGTGATGTTTTGAAGATATTACTTGTTTTTCGGGAAATTTGAGAAATTCAATTCAAATTATCTTGACTCAAAAAAAAGTTAAAAGCTTTTCTGACCATTTGTAGATAGCATTAACTTAAATAAAATCTTCCTTTTCATTTAAACTGTGATAAGTGGCATCAACTACAAGGGCGAGGAATCACAAGGGTATATTAAATATGTTATTAAATTTCAGGGTTAGTTCTCATAGTGCGAAGTTTATTTTATGATCACCCAACCATGAGAAAAGAATTAGGGACAGAAGTGGATCAAAAGATTATACATATGTTGTTTAATGTTTTCCAAACGCCAAACGGGGTTTTCTTATGCCATATAAGAATACATATAAATGAAAGGGGATATAAACTTTTAAAGGTCTCTCAAAGAGTGTTTAACCCGAATTTGTTTTGTTTTTAATGAGTTTTTTTTGTCGGGTTTTGTCGTATAGATTTTGCAAAAGAAACTTTTTTGGGAAGTTTTAAACAGTAGATGGAAGTTACTTTTGAATATCAATAAATTAAACTCCTACTGTTACTTTTTGGAAAAACAAAACTTTTTGACCAAGGTCCGACATAATTTTTGGGAGGAGATGCACACATGTCGCAGAATAATCAAAGAAGACCCTTTGTATGGGTGATAATTTGTTTTTAATTTTTAGTTCTATGTAAAATAGCCAATATGTTTTAAAATACTTTTTTTATTCAAAAATGTGTGACAGCTATGTGAAAATATGTTTCCATATGTACTTTTTGAACATCGAAAATATTCTGGTTTTTTGAAACAATCTCATAGAGGGTGGGCCATCTAAGCTTATATAGGGTTTATAAATTGACACGGGTAGATTTTGGCACCCCGTGGTTCGTTAACGCGCATTGCGCCCATTTTACGGTATACACCCGTACGTTCAAGGAACGCATGATCGGCCGAGAACATCACCCCGGTCCGTGAAAGTGTACAGCAGAACCCGAGGCAGTCTATTCCTCGCCGTACACATGCACAACAAGAACTCGACCTTTCGCAGACTTCAACTTGGCGAGTTTTGCGTCTGGACCTGGGCCTATACCTGTACAAGATCCAACTGACACAGCACATAGTTCATGACCATATAAACTAATTTTGGCCGAAAAATCATTTTTAGTGACGAGGCGCATTTTTGGATGAATGGCTGTGTTAAGAAGCAAAATTGCCGTATATGTGACGACACCAACCCACGCGAGGTTCACCAGGTGATAATGCATCCTCAAAAAGTTACCGTTTGATGTAGATTTTGAGCTGGCAGCGTAATTAGTCCGTACTTTTTTGAGAACGACGTTATTGAGGCGGTCAACGTCAACAGCGAGCGCTACATAACGATGAAAACTCATTTCTTATGGCCCAAATTAAAAAACCCTATAGTTCAAAGTTAATATTATTTTGAAACTGGGAGAAGAAAGTTAAGAAATATTGAAAACTTGTTTCCAAAGTGAGTGTCATGTAGGAGAGCAATGGGTTTAAAAAAATAAGAAGCGTCAAAATGGATCACCCAAGGCGTATGCAATTCAGCAATTGAATTTCAATTCTTCTTCGTTATCGCTTCGTAGTTCAAGCCTTAGAGTAACTTGGATAGAAAAACGATTTAGGCTAAAAAATTATCTCTTTTGGTGAAATACATTGCACCATATTTCTTCGAAAAATAAGGCTGGAAACAACATTTCGGCCAACGTTAAGGTTCATACAGAATGGTGCACTATCGAATACAGCTCATGCAACAATAATTGATCGTTTGAACACCAAATTTCTAATCGGGTTATCAACCGTTTTGGCATTGAAAATTGTATGTTGACCACTTCAAAACAAAAAAAAATACAAAGAAGCTTTTAGTAAAATAATAGTATCACTGGTCGGAAAGGTTTTTATAAGCTAAATTCAAATCCAACTTCAAAATTAATATATCAAGGTTTTTGAGATATTCCTTTTTAAAATTTGAAAAAAACACCACCATTTTTGAGGCTATCTAAATTCATAAAGTAGCTTTTTTTCAATGAAATCCGTAATGGTATTCCAAATCTATAATCAATTTCTTCAATATTTAGTTGAAACATTTATATTATTTCATATAATAATCGAAAAATATTCAAAAGTTTTTAGATTTCCAAAATCTGAAAAAAAACGCTAAACCATTTATGCTTAAACGCTTTTCTACAGAAAAAGGCAAAACGGCTTGAAAGTTAGTTTTGTTATGGTAATGAATCTGTTGTCTACAAACAATTCTATTTTACCAAGTTTTTGAAATATATTCCAAAATAAAAACATAATATTGAAAATGGGTATTTTTAAAACTTAACTTAAACCTAGTTAAAATTAAAGATTTTTTTTCGAAATCAGCGCTAAAAAATGATTTCTGAAGTAAACGCGCTGAGTTCCAGATAACAAAAGACAACTTTATTCTTAACCTATAATTCTTAATTCATTTGACATATTGTACAGTGTTATACAAAATTAACTGATATGGTACAGTAGCATCAGAAAGTATAGAAATCATTTATGGGTGTATTACATCATCTCCTTACACCTTATTTAACTTCCGGCATTAGGGTTGAAAACGTACAGGTTGCTTTTTAACTCGAGGTGATCTTCTTATGTCAGGTGTGGCTGGTGGTAGTACAACCTGGCTTGATGAACACGGTTGGCTTACTGGTTCTGAACGCAAGATACCTTCTTCCCTCGAGCCGGATTCATCCTTATCTGCATTGGTATCAACACCATCACTTTCGCCAACCTGATTATAAAGATCGAAATTTTCATTATTATTAAATTCAAATTTACCTCCCCCCAGAGTTTCTTTTCGATTGTCCGCAGATCCCACTGGTTCCATTAGTGTAAAATTATCATCAAAATGGTACCTCGACGGTCGAATCTGGTTTTGGTGACGTCTTACATATCCAGTTTGTGTTTGGACTCCATACATTTTATTACCAAATACTTCTTTGATAATTCCTTTCGACCACTTTTTTGACTTCAAGTATTCACGCACGAAAACCTCCTGGGAACATTGAAATTTGGGAGCGGTGGTCTTCAGTTTTAACTTCTTATCTACTGGAACAAAAGATGATAGTAGGTTTCGATACTGACGTCCATGAAGTAGTTCAGCCGGAGACTTAAGTGAATCTCCATTAGGTGTTGATAGGTAGCTAAAAACGTGTTAAGTGCCATATGGGAGTCTTTTTTCTCTACCATGTTCTTTTTAAACGATTCTTTGAAAGTTCGAACAAACCTTTCAGCTTGGCCATTCGATGCCGGGTGAAACGGAGCTGTTCGGTAGTGTTGAATTGAATGGTATTCACAAAATTCTTTGAATATTTGTGCCGTGAACTGGGTTCCGTTGTCGGTGACAATCATTTTCGGAAGTCCTTCAATCGTAAATATGGATTGGATTGCCTTGATAGTTGCTTCGGCGGTTATAGCTGACATTGACACCACAAACGGGAACTTTGAAAATGAGTCTACACAAACAAGGCACATTTTATTGAAAAATGGACCGGCAAAGTCCAGATGTATCCTTTCCCATGCTTCGTCTGCCGGAGGCCAACTGCTATACTCCCGTTTTGGATCAGCTGCTGCTTCTTGGCAGATGGTACATCCCGCTACCATCTTATCAATTTGTTTGTCTATGCCTGGGAACCAGAGATACTGCCGTGCTAGTCGTTTCATTCTTGAAACGCTCCAGTGACCTTCATGAACGTACCTTAGGACTCTGGGCTGCATCACTTCCGGAATAACAACTCGGTCGCAGTCAGCACTAATAAGAATAACATTATTTTGAATTGTCAAAGCCAACTTACGATCAAAATAAGGTTTCAATTCAATTTCGTCATCAGCCAGTCAACTCGGCCATCCATTTTTTATGTAAGCCGCAACTCTCTTGAGAACTCCGTCCTTTAAAGTGTATTTACCTATAGATTCAGCATTTAACGGGCCTCTTTCCAAATCTTCCATAACAGTGTCCACTTGATGAAATTCGTTTCCCAGCTTATCAAAGTCTGCATCGGGACACCCTGGCAGACGCGATAGCGCAACAGCATTCCCATGTTTAGAAGTTGGTCGGTATTTGATTTGATAGTTGTAGGCCATAAGCGTTAGGGCCCAATTTCGAAGACGTCGCATTGTCATTTCAGGAATCGATTTACTGGGATTGAATATGGTTCTCAAAGGCTTATGGTCCGTCTGCAACTCAAAGAGACGACCATACAAATAGCAATGGAATTTTTTGACTCCATATACGATTGATAATGCCTCCTTTTCTATCTGGCTATATAATTTTTGGTGCTTATCGAGTGTCTTGGAGGCAAATGCTATGGGTCTCTCCGTCCCATCCGGATATATATGCGATATGACAGCCCCAATGCCGTAGCTGGAGGCATCTGTAGCCAAGATTAGAGGTAGTGAATCATCAAAATGAGCTAACCGCGCAGCTTGTAATATACTGTTTTTTAAAGTGTCCATTGCATTTTGTTGACAAGCAGACCAAACAAACTCAGCGTCTTTTGCACGGAGTGCATTAAGTGGACCTGCCACCTGCGAAAAATTAGGTATAAATTGGTTATAATAGTTCAATTTACCTATTAAGGCTTCCAATTCCTTTAGATTTGATGGCTGTGGTATGTTTTGGATGGCTTCCAAATGCTTTTCGGATGGACGAATACCAGCGGCAGAAAGAGTATGGCCTAAATATTCCAGTTCTTTTTTAGCAAAAGTACATTTCTGCTGATTGCACCGAAACCCATTGCTTTGAAGACGACCAAACACCTCCTTCAACGTCTGCAAATGCTCCATGTCATCCTTACCCGAAACAACGATGTCATCCAGATATACTGCTACAGGAAGGTCGGCAAACAGTTGCTCCATTATATTCTGGAATTCACCCGGTGCGCTACCAAACGGTAGACGTTGATATTGGTACAAAGGTGTATTGATCACAGCCATCTCCTTCGACTCATCTTCCAACTCGATTTGAAGATAAGCATCCGAGAGATCTATCCTTGTAAACATTTTCCCTCCACGAAGAGTATGAAAAATGTCACGAATACGTGGTATAGGATGTCGATTAGCAATAAGCTGCGGATTCTCACTAGACTTAAAGTCTCCACAGATTCTAATGCCACCATTCGCTTTCTGTACAATTACCACGGGAGCTGCCCACTGCGTACGATGTACCTGTTTCAGAATATGCGCTGCAACTAAGCGATCAACCTCTTTTTTCGTGTCCTCTACAAGTGCATAAGGAATCGGCCTATGTCGAACGAACTTTGGAACAGCCCCTTCTTTGAGTGCAAGGTGGGCTTTATACTCTTTGCACCTACCCAATCCTGTTGAAAACAAATCACAGTGCTTGAATGCTGTTGAGCAATGAGTCACTTGAGTTGATTGATAAAACGGAATGTTGAATAGTGAAACATTCCTAGAATGTTTGCACCACCACTGTCCACGACTAGTAAATTGACTTTATGGGTTTCTTCCTTATACGAAACATCTACTTTCAGTTCTCCTCTAATGGAAAGTGGTGATCCTTGTTCGTAGTAAAACATTTGGGTTGCCCCAGTTGCTTATAACCCTCATGCCCTACTAACGAACACGATGCTCCTGTGTCTACTTGAAATGACATCATCTTACCATTGACTTTTAGCTCAATCATGATGCCCGAGCTTGAACCAAATTGCACAATTTCGGAAAAATGTAACCTCTCTGCTGAATTACCAGAAGATCTGTTTTGCGATTGTGACTTTTGCTGGCGATGAGAGCCTTTTCGATACCGCTGATTCTTACGTTTTTTTGTTTTTGCAACTCGACTTCTCATTAGTTCCCCCTGCTGCCTTACTCGCTCCTAACATACAAACTGCTTCAATGTGTCCCACTTTCTTGCATCTACGACAGACTGATTTGTAATGTCGACACTCTATCCTACTGTGGTTGACAAAACAATTTGGGCAAGATTTATTGGGTGATTGAGACTGCGAAGGGGAACGGTAATCCCCATGACCGGTAGCCACTGGTAGCTGATTAACTTCGACTATGTTACTGTTATCAGTAATTGCGGAAAAAGTTTGTTGTGTGGTCTCAAATGCGCTCGCAATCTTCGAGTGATGGATCTGCTTTCTGGAGTGCCTGCGTGCAAACACTATTGTGAGGCGTATACAACACCAGAATGTCTCGTATCATGTTGTCCACGTAAGAATTGCCACAGTTTTCACCTCAACACGTGAAAATACAATTACGAGCCACTCCTCTGAGGTCTGCAACCCAAGATGCATAGGATTGTCCAGGCTTCATTACCGTTATGTGAAACTGGTAGCGCGCTGCAAGTACATGAATTTTAGGAGTGAAGTGTTCACTAAGCTTACCAGTGAGATCTTTGAAACTCTTAGTAGCCACGTCATCTACGCCGTAGAGTTTCTGGAGGATTTCGAAGTTCTCTGCACCAACCCATGACAAGAAAAATGCTCGCTTTTGGTTATCGTCTGTGATTCTACACGCCTCGAAGTGCTGCTCCATTTGCCTGAGGTACGTTTTCCAGTTATCTTCTTTCTTATACGCTGGGAACGGTTGAATAACTGGAGCACTTGATGCGGAAGTTACTTGCGTGTTTTGTGAAAACCATGATTTTTGATCCAACAATATCCTTTCCATCCAATCACGCTGTGATTTAAGGATATTCTCAATTATGTCCTTATCCATAACTGAACCGGTTACTTGTTTTTTATAAACGCTCAAAGCTCGCAAATTCGTAAATTTTTGAAAAAAAATCCTCGTCGCCACTGAAGTAAACGCGCTGAGTTCAAGATAACAAAAGACAACTTTATTCTTAACCTATAATTCTTAATTCATTTGACATATTGTAAAGTGTTATACAAAATTAACTGATATGGTACAGTAGCATCAGAAAGTATAGAAATCATTTATGGTTGTATTACATCAATTTCCAACACGTAATTTTTCAAAACTATGGAAGTATTTAATTCAAGGTTTGCTCAAAACTTCATATAGAGCCAATCAAAGACTCATAACTAATGAGAATTTCAAAAAATTTGAAGGATGCTAAAATGATTTAAGTTTCATCTAAAAGAGAAAGATTTGTACTTTTGCCAAATTATCATACAATTTCTTGCTAAGATATAATTTCAGTTTTAACTTAGCCTTTAAAACACCGTTTTTAGTTAATTTTAGCCATTTTTTAAAAACCTGATTTTATAGAAACAAAAAATGTTGAACATTTTTATGATCAGATATTACTTAAACAATATAAGAGCTTGTGTAGACAAAAATATTGAAATCCGTTTATAAGTGTCCGCGAAAATTTTAAAACAAAGTAACGGTTCTTTGGGGATTGACTTTTGGAGCAATACAAAATATATTTTTATTTGAAAGAAGCCAAATTGAAAAAATAAATTAGTATAATTTAATACCAATTTATCGCCGTTATAATAAGCGCACACTCAAGGGGACATTACTAACCTTACTATGCAGCGGCACAATGTGAGCACTAAAAAAGGAAGAGAGCTTTTGAATTGTTGAATATTCCATTCCACATTCGTGTAGTACGTCTAAAGAACGAATCTCTGTATTTGACAGTACGACGAAAGCTGGGACTGAGGAGCACTCATAGAGGTGCGAGTATTACTAGCGATGATATTATCACCAATAAATTTAAATGCTTAACGTTCAATACGCCTCAAGAAACCTAAACACCTTGCGGCATTTTTGGCGACATCGCGTATGTGATCGTTCCATAAGATGTGGTTCGTGACACACATACCGAGAATGTCGAGAATTTCAGTCTCATTGATGCAAGTGCCATGCATGGATAATAGCAAGTGGGATGTCTTCCTTTAACGATACAAGACAGCAATAATGTATTGCAGACAGGAGACAATTAAAAAAATGAGAAAGAATGTTTGGTAAAACAGAGCCCTGGGCACACCAATATTCATTTTGTGGTTTTCAGACTTGAACTCAACCAATACTACTTGTATTGAACAATCCGAAAGGTAATAACTAATCCAATAAAGGAGAGATTCATGAAAACCGAAAGCACGCCTTTTCGATAAGAGAGCTTGTTGCCAAACTCTATCAAATGCTTTTGAAATATCAAGTGCAATAATCTTAAAACTAATAAATTAATTGGGAAGCGCTACAGTCCGTGGATAACTAGGGCCTAGTGACTCACAACTCTCAACCATTACTGTGTGCGAGTAATGTTATCAGGGATGGAGGGGACCTACAGTTAATAAGAATACGAACGGCTAATTTGAGAAAGCACTTTTCATGACAATAATTACTCTTGGAGGATTTGTCAATTCCTTGCAAAGCCAGTACCCGTGAAAAAACTTTAGATGGCAAAGGCAGGGATTGAACCCAAGACCTCTGGCATGACATTCCAACGCCCTAACCATCATGCCATGGGTACTACCTACACAATAATGCGATATTCTTACTTTCTCCAAAACGATGTAAAGATGAAACGATGTAAAGAAGAAATCACCAGTGGACCTTATTACTGCGAAAGCCGTACAGTCAGTTATTAAGAAGCTTTCGATCTTCTAGATATTTCTTTAGCTGTTTTCATGACCTTCGAAAGAAGGGGCGTAAGTGCAATCGGACGGTAATTAGAGGGCGAGAAATATAAGCCTTTTTTTGGGGATGGGCTGGACAAAGGCTGTTTCCCATTCGCTCGGAACGAGTCCTGAAGAGTAGGACAGATGAAAAAGCTTACGTACTGGTTTTGCCAGCGTTGAAGATCACCCCTTCAGAGCAATAGTGGGGATAGCATCCAAACCAGGACTCTTGCCACAGTTCAAGTGCGAAAAAAGATTGATCTTGTAGAATTACTATAACGCGATCAAGTACAGGCGTAGTCATAACACTCACTGACAGCGTTGAATTGACGGCGAACTGCTTAGCAAAGAGATTAGCTTTCTCTAAAGACCTAACAAATGGATTGTCATTGACAACGAAAAATCGAATTACCGGTTTTTGTATGGGGAAAACTATTAGTATTTGGTCTTACAAAAAATTAAAAAATCTCAATCTAAGCAATTATTTAGGCTGTAGTGGCGAGGACAGACGTACGGAATAGCGGGACCCACTTTTTTCGACTTCTCTACGTTCGTAAATTAATGTTTGTTTCAATCAAACGAGTTTGAAATTGTTTACCAATATAAAACTTGCCATACAGTCCCAAGTAAAAATAATGAGAGAGGTTAAAATAAAACTTTTGCAAGACATAACGAAGGTTTCTTTCAATGTGCTACCCTATTAATTTAAATAAATACATACATTTCATACACTGTTTTTACTGAAATTAAAGGTGTATGTGGTTCTTTATTTTATTAAAACTTAAAAATTCTAATATTCTCGACATGAGCAAATACCTGCTGCATGCGACTCATTCGTGCATGTTTAGCATAATTTCGCTTTATACCAAGTACAAAGTTTCACCCTACTTACTTCCATCTAAAATAAATTAAACGAATAAAATCTGACGAATCAAGCCACATAATGTACCCTTCATGTCGTTCTATACTTTTATTACCAGCATACAATGTCTCTTAATAGATCCACCTTCGTCATAAAAAAATAAAATAGGTTTCATTTCAAAACCTGAGAAGAGCCACGCAGTATATTACCTTAAAGACATACTCGTATCTTGAGTGTTCTTTACCATTTAAGCGTCTGGGCTGAGTACTGCTTGCTTTCAACGTGTTTCAATGATCAACTCTATACTATGGCCATTCAATGTACCTTCCTTACACACAGCGTCTTAGGATTCTTTCAGCTTTTTTTCCGACGACGTAGTCCTGGCAGGGAAAATGTTTTGTCTCCATGAAGATGTTGGGCATAATATAAATTATTCTTTTTGTTTTGTGAAAATGAATTATCCTAAAATGTGTTTCATTGCCAACCATAAAAAATGTAAAGTTATATGCCAGGATCTTAAACAGATGCAAACAAAAATGTAAGGACGAACGAAGAGAAGGGAACAATAAAAAAAGTATTATAAACTCCTTCAAAAATTCTTATTATTTATTACATCGTCGCTATAGTACCTACACATACATTACCCATGTACCAGTAATGTATAAATGAAGAAAAAGGTTGGGTTGGGTATACAAATTTGATTCCATTATAAATAATTTATAATCTACTTTACTTATGAAGATTTTAAGTACATTTACGGGTAGGATGGTACGTGTTCATTCTACAATTGTAGATACTTTGTTGCTTATTAAAACAAGGATATGCTCTTAGTATAAAGAAAAGTTCTTTAATTGGCAAGGCTTGTAGACATATAGTGAATGTGATGGAGCTTTTTTTAAGAATACAGCAAACACTGTAATAATTGAAGAGTTGAAAAGAAGAAAGCGTTAAGTGACATTTTCAAAAGTTATTAAAAAAGTCGGCATGCATAATTGTATTTTAAGATTGATCATATTGCAGCTTTTCCTGTCAAGATTCTTAAGAAAACTAAAGATCAGCGTTTCGAATGTGAAACGATCGTGCCATTTTGACACTGACATTTTCTTTTTTTCAGTATTTTACACAAATTTAAATTTAAAAAGAGGCTGGGATGCCTAACTTCCCATCCCTTCAGTCGACTTCAACAAAATATTCATAACAATAATTTGTGTGAGATAAATAATTTGAGGTCAATGTCTTTCTTTATTCTCCTAATACTTGAGTCGAAAACCATTTCTGATCACTTTTTTGTTGTTTTTGTAGGTTTTCGAGTTGTATTAACAAAGTTTGTATTTGTATTTGTATTTGTATTTGTATTTGTATTTGTATTTGTATTTGTATTTGTATTTGTATTTGTATTTGTATTTGTATTTGTATTTGTATTTGTATTTGTATTTGTATTTGTATTTGTATTTGTATTTGTATTTGTATTTGTATTTGTATTTGTATTTGTATTTGTATTTGTATTTGTATTTGTATTTGTATTTGTATTTGTATTTGTATTTGTATTTGTATTTGTATTTGTATTTGTATTTGTATTTGTATTTGTATTTGTATTTGTATTTGTATTTGTATTTGTATTTGTATTTGTATTTGTATTTGTATTTGTATTTGTATTTGTATTTGTATTTGTATTTGTATTTGTATTTGTATTTGTATTTGTATTTGTATTTGTATTTGTATTTGTATTTGTATTTGTATTTGTATTTGTATTTGTATTTGTATTTGTATTTGTATTTGTATTTGTATTTGTATTTGTATTTGTATTTGTATTTGTATTTGTATTTGTATTTGTATTTGTATTTGTATTTGTATTTGTATTTGTATTTGTATTTGTATTTGTATTTGTATTTGTATTTGTATTTGTATTTGTATTTGTATTTGTATTTGTATTTGTATTTGTATTTGTATTTGTATTTGTATTTGTATTTGTATTTGTATTTGTATTTGTATTTGTATTTGTATTTGTATTTGTATTTGTATTTGTATTTGTATTTGTATTTGTATTTGTATTTGTATTTGTATTTGTATTTGTATTTGTATTTGTATTTGTATTTGTATTTGTATTTGTATTTGTATTTGTATTTGTATTTGTATTTGTATTTGTATTTGTATTTGTATTTGTATTTGTATTTGTATTTGTATTTGTATTTGTATTTGTATTTGTATTTGTATTTGTATTTGTATTTGTATTTGTATTTGTATTTGTATTTGTATTTGTATTTGTATTTGTATTTGTATTTGTATTTGTATTTGTATTTGTATTTGTATTTGTATTTGTATTTGTATTTGTATTTGTATTTGTATTTGTATTTGTATTTGTATTTGTATTTGTATTTGTATTTGTATTTGTATTTGTATTTGTATTTGTATTTGTATTTGTATTTGTATTTGTATTTGTATTTGTATTTGTATTTGTATTTGTATTTGTATTTGTATTTGTATTTGTATTTGTATTTGTATTTGTATTTGTATTTGTATTTGTATTTGTATTTGTATTTGTATTTGTATTTGTATTTGTATTTGTATTTGTATTTGTATTTGTATTTGTATTTGTATTTGTATTTGTATTTGTATTTGTATTTGTATTTGTATTTGTATTTGTATTTGTATTTGTATTTGTATTTGTATTTGTATTTGTATTTGTATTTGTATTTGTATTTGTATTTGTATTTGTATTTGTATTTGTATTTGTATTTGTATTTGTATTTGTATTTGTATTTGTATTTGTATTTGTATTTGTATTTGTATTTGTATTTGTATTTGTATTTGTATTTGTATTTGTATTTGTATTTGTATTTGTATTTGTATTTGTATTTGTATTTGTATTTGTATTTGTATTTGTATTTGTATTTGTATTTGTATTTGTATTTGTATTTGTATTTGTATTTGTATTTGTATTTGTATTTGTATTTGTATTTGTATTTGTATTTGTATTTGTATTTGTATTTGTATTTGTATTTGTATTTGTATTTGTATTTGTATTTGTATTTGTATTTGTATTTGTATTTGTATTTGTATTTGTATTTGTATTTGTATTTGTATTTGTATTTGTATTTGTATTTGTATTTGTATTTGTATTTGTATTTGTATTTGTATTTGTATTTGTATTTGTATTTGTATTTGTATTTGTATTTGTATTTGTATTTGTATTTGTATTTGTATTTGTATTTGTATTTGTATTTGTATTTGTATTTGTATTTGTATTTGTATTTGTATTTGTATTTGTATTTGTATTTGTATTTGTATTTGTATTTGTATTTGTATTTGTATTTGTATTTGTATTTGTATTTGTATTTGTATTTGTATTTGTATTTGTATTTGTATTTGTATTTGTATTTGTATTTGTATTTGTATTTGTATTTGTATTTGTATTTGTATTTGTATTTGTATTTGTATTTGTATTTGTATTTGTATTTGTATTTGTATTTGTATTTGTATTTGTATTTGTATTTGTATTTGTATTTGTATTTGTATTTGTATTTGTATTTGTATTTGTATTTGTATTTGTATTTGTATTTGTATTTGTATTTGTATTTGTATTTGTATTTGTATTTGTATTTGTATTTGTATTTGTATTTGTATTTGTATTTGTATTTGTATTTGTATTTGTATTTGTATTTGTATTTGTATTTGTATTTGTATTTGTATTTGTATTTGTATTTGTATTTGTATTTGTATTTGTATTTGTATTTGTATTTGTATTTGTATTTGTATTTGTATTTGTATTTGTATTTGTATTTGTATTTGTATTTGTATTTGTATTTGTATTTGTATTTGTATTTGTATTTGTATTTGTATTTGTATTTGTATTTGTATTTGTATTTGTATTTGTATTTGTATTTGTATTTGTATTTGTATTTGTATTTGTATTTGTATTTGTATTTGTATTTGTATTTGTATTTGTATTTGTATTTGTATTTGTATTTGTATTTGTATTTGTATTTGTATTTGTATTTGTATTTGTATTTGTATTTGTATTTGTATTTGTATTTGTATTTGTATTTGTATTTGTATTTGTATTTGTATTTGTATTTGTATTTGTATTTGTATTTGTATTTGTATTTGTATTTGTATTTGTATTTGTATTTGTATTTGTATTTGTATTTGTATTTGTATTTGTATTTGTATTTGTATTTGTATTTGTATTTGTATTTGTATTTGTATTTGTATTTGTATTTGTATTTGTATTTGTATTTGTATTTGTATTTGTATTTGTATTTGTATTTGTATTTGTATTTGTATTTGTATTTGTATTTGTATTTGTATTTGTATTTGTATTTGTATTTGTATTTGTATTTGTATTTGTATTTGTATTTGTATTTGTATTTGTATTTGTATTTGTATTTGTATTTGTATTTGTATTTGTATTTGTATTTGTATTTGTATTTGTATTTGTATTTGTATTTGTATTTGTATTTGTATTTGTATTTGTATTTGTATTTGTATTTGTATTTGTATTTGTATTTGTATTTGTATTTGTATTTGTATTTGTATTTGTATTTGTATTTGTATTTGTATTTGTATTTGTATTTGTATTTGTATTTGTATTTGTATTTGTATTTGTATTTGTATTTGTATTTGTATTTGTATTTGTATTTGTATTTGTATTTGTATTTGTATTTGTATTTGTATTTGTATTTGTATTTGTATTTGTATTTGTATTTGTATTTGTATTTGTATTTGTATTTGTATTTGTATTTGTATTTGTATTTGTATTTGTATTTGTATTTGTATTTGTATTTGTATTTGTATTTGTATTTGTATTTGTATTTGTATTTGTATTTGTATTTGTATTTGTATTTGTATTTGTATTTGTATTTGTATTTGTATTTGTATTTGTATTTGTATTTGTATTTGTATTTGTATTTGTATTTGTATTTGTATTTGTATTTGTATTTGTATTTGTATTTGTATTTGTATTTGTATTTGTATTTGTATTTGTATTTGTATTTGTATTTGTATTTGTATTTGTATTTGTATTTGTATTTGTATTTGTATTTGTATTTGTATTTGTATTTGTATTTGTATTTGTATTTGTATTTGTATTTGTATTTGTATTTGTATTTGTATTTGTATTTGTATTTGTATTTGTATTTGTATTTGTATTTGTATTTGTATTTGTATTTGTATTTGTATTTGTATTTGTATTTGTATTTGTATTTGTATTTGTATTTGTATTTGTATTTGTATTTGTATTTGTATTTGTATTTGTATTTGTATTTGTATTTGTATTTGTATTTGTATTTGTATTTGTATTTGTATTTGTATTTGTATTTGTATTTGTATTTGTATTTGTATTTGTATTTGTATTTGTATTTGTATTTGTATTTGTATTTGTATTTGTATTTGTATTTGTATTTGTATTTGTATTTGTATTTGTATTTGTATTTGTATTTGTATTTGTATTTGTATTTGTATTTGTATTTGTATTTGTATTTGTATTTGTATTTGTATTTGTATTTGTATTTGTATTTGTATTTGTATTTGTATTTGTATTTGTATTTGTATTTGTATTTGTATTTGTATTTGTATTTGTATTTGTATTTGTATTTGTATTTGTATTTGTATTTGTATTTGTATTTGTATTTGTATTTGTATTTGTATTTGTATTTGTATTTGTATTTGTATTTGTATTTGTATTTGTATTTGTATTTGTATTTGTATTTGTATTTGTATTTGTATTTGTATTTGTATTTGTATTTGTATTTGTATTTGTATTTGTATTTGTATTTGTATTTGTATTTGTATTTGTATTTGTATTTGTATTTGTATTTGTATTTGTATTTGTATTTGTATTTGTATTTGTATTTGTATTTGTATTTGTATTTGTATTTGTATTTGTATTTGTATTTGTATTTGTATTTGTATTTGTATTTGTATTTGTATTTGTATTTGTATTTGTATTTGTATTTGTATTTGTATTTGTATTTGTATTTGTATTTGTATTTGTATTTGTATTTGTATTTGTATTTGTATTTGTATTTGTATTTGTATTTGTATTTGTATTTGTATTTGTATTTGTATTTGTATTTGTATTTGTATTTGTATTTGTATTTGTATTTGTATTTGTATTTGTATTTGTATTTGTATTTGTATTTGTATTTGTATTTGTATTTGTATTTGTATTTGTATTTGTATTTGTATTTGTATTTGTATTTGTATTTGTATTTGTATTTGTATTTGTATTTGTATTTGTATTTGTATTTGTATTTGTATTTGTATTTGTATTTGTATTTGTATTTGTATTTGTATTTGTATTTGTATTTGTATTTGTATTTGTATTTGTATTTGTATTTGTATTTGTATTTGTATTTGTATTTGTATTTGTATTTGTATTTGTATTTGTATTTGTATTTGTATTTGTATTTGTATTTGTATTTGTATTTGTATTTGTATTTGTATTTGTATTTGTATTTGTATTTGTATTTGTATTTGTATTTGTATTTGTATTTGTATTTGTATTTGTATTTGTATTTGTATTTGTATTTGTATTTGTATTTGTATTTGTATTTGTATTTGTATTTGTATTTGTATTTGTATTTGTATTTGTATTTGTATTTGTATTTGTATTTGTATTTGTATTTGTATTTGTATTTGTATTTGTATTTGTATTTGTATTTGTATTTGTATTTGTATTTGTATTTGTATTTGTATTTGTATTTGTATTTGTATTTGTATTTGTATTTGTATTTGTATTTGTATTTGTATTTGTATTTGTATTTGTATTTGTATTTGTATTTGTATTTGTATTTGTATTTGTATTTGTATTTGTATTTGTATTTGTATTTGTATTTGTATTTGTATTTGTATTTGTATTTGTATTTGTATTTGTATTTGTATTTGTATTTGTATTTGTATTTGTATTTGTATTTGTATTTGTATTTGTATTTGTATTTGTATTTGTATTTGTATTTGTATTTGTATTTGTATTTGTATTTGTATTTGTATTTGTATTTGTATTTGTATTTGTATTTGTATTTGTATTTGTATTTGTATTTGTATTTGTATTTGTATTTGTATTTGTATTTGTATTTGTATTTGTATTTGTATTTGTATTTGTATTTGTATTTGTATTTGTATTTGTATTTGTATTTGTATTTGTATTTGTATTTGTATTTGTATTTGTATTTGTATTTGTATTTGTATTTGTATTTGTATTTGTATTTGTATTTGTATTTGTATTTGTATTTGTATTTGTATTTGTATTTGTATTTGTATTTGTATTTGTATTTGTATTTGTATTTGTATTTGTATTTGTATTTGTATTTGTATTTGTATTTGTATTTGTATTTGTATTTGTATTTGTATTTGTATTTGTATTTGTATTTGTATTTGTATTTGTATTTGTATTTGTATTTGTATTTGTATTTGTATTTGTATTTGTATTTGTATTTGTATTTGTATTTGTATTTGTATTTGTATTTGTATTTGTATTTGTATTTGTATTTGTATTTGTATTTGTATTTGTATTTGTATTTGTATTTGTATTTGTATTTGTATTTGTATTTGTATTTGTATTTGTATTTGTATTTGTATTTGTATTTGTATTTGTATTTGTATTTGTATTTGTATTTGTATTTGTATTTGTATTTGTATTTGTATTTGTATTTGTATTTGTATTTGTATTTGTATTTGTATTTGTATTTGTATTTGTATTTGTATTTGTATTTGTATTTGTATTTGTATTTGTATTTGTATTTGTATTTGTATTTGTATTTGTATTTGTATTTGTATTTGTATTTGTATTTGTATTTGTATTTGTATTTGTATTTGTATTTGTATTTGTATTTGTATTTGTATTTGTATTTGTATTTGTATTTGTATTTGTATTTGTATTTGTATTTGTATTTGTATTTGTATTTGTATTTGTATTTGTATTTGTATTTGTATTTGTATTTGTATTTGTATTTGTATTTGTATTTGTATTTGTATTTGTATTTGTATTTGTATTTGTATTTGTATTTGTATTTGTATTTGTATTTGTATTTGTATTTGTATTTGTATTTGTATTTGTATTTGTATTTGTATTTGTATTTGTATTTGTATTTGTATTTGTATTTGTATTTGTATTTGTATTTGTATTTGTATTTGTATTTGTATTTGTATTTGTATTTGTATTTGTATTTGTATTTGTATTTGTATTTGTATTTGTATTTGTATTTGTATTTGTATTTGTATTTGTATTTGTATTTGTATTTGTATTTGTATTTGTATTTGTATTTGTATTTGTATTTGTATTTGTATTTGTATTTGTATTTGTATTTGTATTTGTATTTGTATTTGTATTTGTATTTGTATTTGTATTTGTATTTGTATTTGTATTTGTATTTGTATTTGTATTTGTATTTGTATTTGTATTTGTATTTGTATTTGTATTGTATTTGTATTTGTATTTGTATTTGTATTTGTATTTGTATTTGTATTTGTATTTGTATTTGTATTTGTATTTGTATTTGTATTTGTATTTGTATTTGTATTTGTATTTGTATTTGTATTTGTATTTGTATTTGTATTTGTATTTGTATTTGTATTTGTATTTGTATTTGTATTTGTATTTGTATTTGTATTTGTATTTGTATTTGTATTTGTATTTGTATTTGTATTTGTATTTGTATTTGTATTTGTATTTGTATTTGTATTTGTATTTGTATTTGTATTTGTATTTGTATTTGTATTTGTATTTGTATTTGTATTTGTATTTGTATTTGTATTTGTATTTGTATTTGTATTTGTATTTGTATTTGTATTTGTATTTGTATTTGTATTTGTATTTGTATTTGTATTTGTATTTGTATTTGTATTTGTATTTGTATTTGTATTTGTATTTGTATTTGTATTTGTATTTGTATTTGTATTTGTATTTGTATTTGTATTTGTATTTGTATTTGTATTTGTATTTGTATTTGTATTTGTATTTGTATTTGTATTTGTATTTGTATTTGTATTTGTATTTGTATTTGTATTTGTATTTGTATTTGTATTTGTATTTGTATTTGTATTTGTATTTGTATTTGTATTTGTATTTGTATTTGTATTTGTATTTGTATTTGTATTTGTATTTGTATTTGTATTTGTATTTGTATTTGTATTTGTATTTGTATTTGTATTTGTATTTGTATTTGTATTTGTATTTGTATTTGTATTTGTATTTGTATTTGTATTTGTATTTGTATTTGTATTTGTATTTGTATTTGTATTTGTATTTGTATTTGTATTTGTATTTGTATTTGTATTTGTATTTGTATTTGTATTTGTATTTGTATTTGTATTTGTATTTGTATTTGTATTTGTATTTGTATTTGTATTTGTATTTGTATTTGTATTTGTATTTGTATTTGTATTTGTATTTGTATTTGTATTTGTATTTGTATTTGTATTTGTATTTGTATTTGTATTTGTATTTGTATTTGTATTTGTATTTGTATTTGTATTTGTATTTGTATTTGTATTTGTATTTGTATTTGTATTTGTATTTGTATTTGTATTTGTATTTGTATTTGTATTTGTATTTGTATTTGTATTTGTATTTGTATTTGTATTTGTATTTGTATTTGTATTTGTATTTGTATTTGTATTTGTATTTGTATTTGTATTTGTATTTGTATTTGTATTTGTATTTGTATTTGTATTTGTATTTGTATTTGTATTTGTATTTGTATTTGTATTTGTATTTGTATTTGTATTTGTATTTGTATTTGTATTTGTATTTGTATTTGTATTTGTATTTGTATTTGTATTTGTATTTGTATTTGTATTTGTATTTGTATTTGTATTTGTATTTGTATTTGTATTTGTATTTGTATTTGTATTTGTATTTGTATTTGTATTTGTATTTGTATTTGTATTTGTATTTGTATTTGTATTTGTATTTGTATTTGTATTTGTATTTGTATTTGTATTTGTATTTGTATTTGTATTTGTATTTGTATTTGTATTTGTATTTGTATTTGTATTTGTATTTGTATTTGTATTTGTATTTGTATTTGTATTTGTATTTGTATTTGTATTTGTATTTGTATTTGTATTTGTATTTGTATTTGTATTTGTATTTGTATTTGTATTTGTATTTGTATTTGTATTTGTATTTGTATTTGTATTTGTATTTGTATTTGTATTTGTATTTGTATTTGTATTTGTATTTGTATTTGTATTTGTATTTGTATTTGTATTTGTATTTGTATTTGTATTTGTATTTGTATTTGTATTTGTATTTGTATTTGTATTTGTATTTGTATTTGTATTTGTATTTGTATTTGTATTTGTATTTGTATTTGTATTTGTATTTGTATTTGTATTTGTATTTGTATTTGTATTTGTATTTGTATTTGTATTTGTATTTGTATTTGTATTTGTATTTGTATTTGTATTTGTATTTGTATTTGTATTTGTATTTGTATTTGTATTTGTATTTGTATTTGTATTTGTATTTGTATTTGTATTTGTATTTGTATTTGTATTTGTATTTGTATTTGTATTTGTATTTGTATTTGTATTTGTATTTGTATTTGTATTTGTATTTGTATTTGTATTTGTATTTGTATTTGTATTTGTATTTGTATTTGTATTTGTATTTGTATTTGTATTTGTATTTGTATTTGTATTTGTATTTGTATTTGTATTTGTATTTGTATTTGTATTTGTATTTGTATTTGTATTTGTATTTGTATTTGTATTTGTATTTGTATTTGTATTTGTATTTGTATTTGTATTTGTATTTGTATTTGTATTTGTATTTGTATTTGTATTTGTATTTGTATTTGTATTTGTATTTGTATTTGTATTTGTATTTGTATTTGTATTTGTATTTGTATTTGTATTTGTATTTGTATTTGTATTTGTATTTGTATTTGTATTTGTATTTGTATTTGTATTTGTATTTGTATTTGTATTTGTATTTGTATTTGTATTTGTATTTGTATTTGTATTTGTATTTGTATTTGTATTTGTATTTGTATTTGTATTTGTATTTGTATTTGTATTTGTATTTGTATTTGTATTTGTATTTGTATTTGTATTTGTATTTGTATTTGTATTTGTATTTGTATTTGTATTTGTATTTGTATTTGTATTTGTATTTGTATTTGTATTTGTATTTGTATTTGTATTTGTATTTGTATTTGTATTTGTATTTGTATTTGTATTTGTATTTGTATTTGTATTTGTATTTGTATTTGTATTTGTATTTGTATTTGTATTTGTATTTGTATTTGTATTTGTATTTGTATTTGTATTTGTATGGTTGTGTTTGGTTGTATTTGTATTTGTTGTATTTGTATTTGTATTTGTATTTGTATTTGTATTTGTATTTGTTTTGTATTTGGTATTTGTATTTGTATTTGTATTTGTTTTTGTTTTTGTATTTGTATTTGTATTTGTATTTGTATTTGTTTGTATTTGTTTTTGTATTTGTATTTGTATTTGTATTTGTATTTGTATTTGTATTGTATTTGTATTTGTATTTGTATTTGTATTGTATTGTATTTGTATTTGTATTTGTATTTGTATTTGTATTTGTATTTGTATTTGTATTTGTATGTTTGTATTTGTATTTGTATTTGTATTTGTATTTGTATTTGTATTTGTATTGTATTTGTATTTGTATTTGTATTTGTATTTGTATTTGTATTTGTATTTGTATTTGGTATTGTGTATTTGTATTTGTATTTGTATTTGTATTTGTATTTGTATTTGTATTTGTATTTGTATTTGTATTGTGTATTTGTTTTTTTGTATTTGTATTTGTATTTGTATTTGTATTTGTATTTGTATTTGTATTGTGATTTGTATTTGTATTTGTATTTGTATTTGTATTTGTATTTGTATTTGTATTTGTATTTGTATTTGGTATTTGTATTTGTATTTGTATTTGTTTGTATTTGTATTTGTATTTGTATTTGTATTTGTATTTGTATTTGTATTTGTATTTGTATTTGTATTTGTATGTATTTTATTTGTATTTGTATTTGTATTTGTATTTGTATTTGTTATTTGTATTTGTATTTGTATTTGTATTTGTATTTGTATTTGTATTGGTTTGGTATTTGTATTTGTATTTGTATTGTATTTGTATTTGTATTTGTATTTGTATTTGTGTATTTGTATTTGTATTGGTATTTGTATTTGTATTTGTATTAGTATTTGTATTTGTATTTGTATTTGTATTTGTGTTTGTATTTGTATTTGTATTTGTATTTGTATTTGTATTTGTATTTGTATTTGTATTTGTATTTGTATTTGTATTTGTATTTGTATTTGTATTTGTATTTGTATTTGTATTTGTATTTGTATTTGTATTTGTATTTGTATTTGTATTTGTATTTGTATTTGTCATTGTATTTGTATTTGTATTTGTATTTGTATTTGTATTGTATTTGTATTGTATTTGTATTTGTATTTGTATTTGTATTTGTATTTGTATTTGTATTTGTATTTGTATTGGTATTTGTATTTGTATTTGTATTTGTATTTGTTTGTGTTGTATTTGTATTTGTATTTGTATTTGTATTTGTAGTTTGTATTTGTATTTGTATTTGTTTGTATTTGTATTTGTATTTGTATTTGTATTTGTATTTGTATTTGGTATTTGTATTTGTATTTGTATTTGTATTTGTATTTGTATTTGTATTTGTATTGTATTTGTATTTGTATTTGTATTTGTATTTGTATTTGTATTTGTATTTGTATTGTATTGTATTTGTATTTGTATTGTATTTGTATTTGTATTTGTATTGTGGTATTTGTATTTGTATTTGTATTTGTATTTGTATTTGTATTTGTATTTGTATTTGTATTTGTATTTGTATTTGTATTTGTATTGATTTGTATTTGTATTTGTTGTATTTGTATTTGTATTTGTATTTGTATTTGTATTTGTATTTGTATTTGTATTTGTATTTGTATTTGTATTTGTATTTGTATTTGTATTTGTATTTGTATTTGTATTTGTATTTGTATTTGTATTTGTATTTGTATTTGTATTTGTATTTGTATTTGTATTTGTATTTGTATTTGTATTGTATTTGTATTTGTATTTGTATTTGTATTTGTATTTGTATTGTATTTGTATTTGTATTTGTATTTGTATTTGTATTTGTATTTGTATTTGTATTTGTATTTGTATTTGTATTTGTATTTGTATTTGTATTTGTATTTGTATTTGTATTGTATTTGTATTTGTATTTGTATTTGTATTTGTATTTGTATTTGTATTTGTATTTGTATTTGTATTGTATTTGTATTTGTATTTGTATTTGTATTTGTATTTGTATTTGTATTTGTATTGTATTTGTATTTGTATTTGTATTTGTATTTGTATTTGTATTGTATTTGTATTTGTATTTGTATTTGTATTTGTTTTTGTATTTGTATTTGTATTTGTATTTGTATTTGTATTTGTTTGTATTTGTATTTGTATTTGTATTTGTATTTGTATTTGTATTTGTATTTGTATTTGTATTTGTATTTGTATTTGTATGTTTGTATTTGTATTTGTATTTGTATTTGTATTTGTATTTGTATTTGTATTTGTATTTGTATTTGTATTTGTATTTGTATTTGTATTTGTATTTGTATTTGTATTTGTATTTGTATTTGTATTGTGTATTTGTATGTGTATTTGTATTTGTATTTGTATTTGTATTTGTTTTGTATTTGTATTTGTATTTGTATTTGTATTTGTATTTGTATTTGTATTTGTATTTGTATTTGTATTTGTATTTGTATTTGTATTTGTATTTGTATTTGTATTTGTATTTGTATTTGTATTTGTATTTGTATTTGTATTTGTATTTGTATTTGTATTTGTATTTGTATTTGTATTTGTATTTGTATTTGTATTTGTATTTGTATTTGTATTTGTATTTGTATTTGTATTTGTATTTGTATTTGTATTTGTATTTGTATTTGTATTTGTATTTGTATTTGTATTTGTATTTGTATTTGTATTTGTATTTGTATTTGTATTTGTATTTGTATTTGTATTTGTATTTGTATTTGTATTTGTATTTGTATTTGTATTTGTATTTGTATTTGTATTTGTATTTGTATTTGTATTTGTATTTGTATTTGTATTTGTATTTGTATTTGTATTTGTATTTGTATTTGTATTTGTTTTTGTATTTGTATTTGTATTTGTATTTGTATTTGTATTTGTATTTGTATTTGTATTTGTATTTGTATTTGTATTTGTATTTGTATTTGTATTTGTATTTGTATTTGTATTTGTATTTGTATTTGTATTTGTATTTGTATTTGTATTTGTATTTGTATTTGTATTTGTATTTGTATTTGTATTTGTATTTGTATTTGTATTTGTATTTGTATTTGTATTTGTATTTGTATTTGTATTTGTATTTGTCTCTTATTTGTATTTGTATTTGTATTTGTATTTGTATTTGTATTTGTATTTGTATTTGTATTTGTATTTGTATTTGTATTTGTATTTGTATTTGTATTTGTATTTGTATTTGTATTTGTATTTGTATTTGTATTTGTATTTGTATTTGTATTTGTATTTGTATTTGTATTTGTATTTGTATTTGTATTTGTATTTGTATTTGTATTTGTATTTGTATTTGTATTTGTATTTGTATTTGTATTTTGTATTTGTATTTGTATTTGTATTTGTATTTGTATTTGTATTTGTATTTGTATTTGTATTTGTATTTGTATTTGTATTTGTATTTGTATTTGTATTTGTATTTGTATTTGTATTTGTATTTGTATTTGTATTTGTATTTGTATTTGTATTTGTATTTGTATTTGTATTTGTATTTGTATTTGTATTTGTATTTGTATTTGTATTTGTATTTGTATTTGTATTTGTATTTGTATTTGTATTTGTATTTGTATTTGTATTTGTATTTGTATTTGTATTTGTATTTGTATTTGTATTTGTATTTGTATTTGTATTTGTATTTGTATTTGTATTTGTATTTGTATTTGTATTTGTATTTGTATTTGTATTTGTATTTGTATTTGTATTTGTATTTGTATTTGTATTTGTATTTGTATTTGTATTTGTATTTGTATTTGTATTTGTATTTGTATTTGTATTTGTATTTGTATTTGTATTTGTATTTGTATTTGTATTTGTATTTGTATTTGTATTGTATTTGTATTTGTATTTGTATTTGTATTTGTATTTGTATTTGTATTTGTATTTGTATTTGTATTTGTATTTGTATTTGTATTTGTATTTGTATTTGTATTTGTATTTGTATTTGTATTTGTATTTGTATTTGTATTTGTATTTGTATTTGTATTTGTATTTGTATTTGTATTTGTATTTGTATTTGTATTTGTATTTGTATTTGTATTTGTATTTGTATTTGTATTTGTATTTGTATTTGTATTTGTATTTGTATTTGTATTTGTATTTGTATTTGTATTTGTATTTGTATTTGTATTTGTATTTGTATTTGTATTTGTATTTGTATTTGTATTTGTATTTGTATTTGTATTTGTATTTGTATTTGTATTTGTATTTGTATTTGTATTTGTATTTGTATTTGTATTTGTATTTGTATTTGTATTTGTATTTGTATTTGTATTTGTATTTGTATTTGTATTTGTATTTGTATTTGTATTTGTATTTGTATTTGTATTTGTATTTGTATTTGTATTTGTATTTGTATTTGTATTTGTATTTGTATTTGTATTTGTATTTGTATTTGTATTTGTATTTGTATTTGTATTTGTATTTGTATTTGTATTTGTATTTGTATTTGTATTTGTATTTGTATTTGTATTTGTATTTGTATTTGTATTTGTATTTGTATTTGTATTTGTATTTGTATTTGTATTTGTATTTGTATTTGTATTTGTATTTGTATTTGTATTTGTATTTGTATTTGTATTTGTATTTGTATTTGTATTTGTATTTGTATTTGTATTTGTATTTGTATTTGTATTTGTATTTGTATTTGTATTTGTATTTGTATTTGTATTTGTATTTGTATTTGTATTTGTATTTGTATTTGTATTTGTATTTGTATTTGTATTTGTATTTGTATTTGTATTTGTATTTGTATTTGTATTTGTATTTGTATTTGTATTTGTATTTGTATTTGTATTTGTATTTGTATTTGTATTTGTATTTGTATTTGTATTTGTATTTGTATTTGTATTTGTATTTGTATTTGTATTTGTATTTGTATTTGTATTTGTATTTGTATTTGTATTTGTATTTGTATTTGTATTTGTATTTGTATTTGTATTTGTATTTGTATTTGTATTTGTATTTGTATTTGTATTTGTATTTGTATTTGTATTTGTATTTGTATTTGTATTTGTATTTGTATTTGTATTTGTATTTGTATTTGTATTTGTATTTGTATTTGTATTTGTATTTGTATTTGTATTTGTATTTGTATTTGTATTTGTATTTGTATTTGTATTTGTATTTGTATTTGTATTTGTATTTGTATTTGTATTTGTATTTGTATTTGTATTTGTATTTGTATTTGTATTTGTATTTGTATTTGTATTTGTATTTGTATTTGTATTTGTATTTGTATTTGTATTTGTATTTGTATTTGTATTTGTATTTGTATTTGTATTTGTATTTGTATTTGTATTTGTATTTGTATTTGTATTTGTATTTGTATTTGTATTTGTATTTGTATTTGTATTTGTATTTGTATTTGTATTTGTATTTGTATTTGTATTTGTATTTGTATTTGTATTTGTATTTGTATTTGATGTTTGTATTTGTATTTGTATTTGTATTTGTATTTGTATTTGTATTTGTATTTGTATTTGTATTTGTATTTGTATTTGTATTTGTATTTGTATTTGTATTTGTATTTGTATTTGTATTTGTATTTGTATTTGTATTTGTATTTGTATTTGTATTTGTATTTGTATTTGTATTTGTATTTGTATTTGTATTTGTATTTGTATTTGTATTTGTATTTGTATTTGTATTTGTATTTGTATTTGTATTTGTATTTGTATTTGTATTTGTATTTGTATTTGTATTTGTATTTGTATTTGTATTTGTATTTGTATTTGTATTTGTATTTGTATTTGTATTTGTATTTGTATTTGTATTTGTATTTGTATTTGTATTTGTATTTGTATTTGTATTTGTATTTGTATTTGTTTTGTATTTGTATTTGTATTTGTATTTGTATTTGTATTTGTATTTGTATTTGTATTTGTATTTGTATTTGTATTTGTATTTGTATTTGTATTTGTATTTGTATTTGTATTTGTATTTGTATTTGTATTTGTATTTGTATTTGTATTTGTATTTGTATTTGTATTTGTATTTGTATTTGTATTTGTATTTGTATTTGTATTTGTATTTGTATTTGTATTTGTATTTGTATTTGTATTTGTATTTGTATTTGTATTTGTATTTGTATTTGTATTTGTATTTGTATTTGTATTTGTATTTGTATTTGTATTTGTATTTGTATTTGTATTTGTATTTGTATTTGTATTTGTATTTGTATTTGTATTTGTATTTGTATTTGTATTTGTATTTGTATTTGTATTTGTATTTGTATTTGTATTTGTATTTGTATTTGTATTTGTATTTGTATTTGTATTTGTATTTGTATTTGTATTTGTATTTGTATTTGTATTTGTATTTGTATTTGTATTTGTATTTGTATTTGTATTTGTATTTGTATTTGTATTTGTATTTGTATTTGTATTTGTATTTGTATTTGTATTTGTATTTGTATTTGTATTTGTATTTGTATTTGTATTTGTATTTGTATTTGTATTTGTATTTGTATTTGTATTTGTATTTGTATTTGTATTTGTATTTGTATTTGTATTTGTATTTGTATTTGTATTTGTATTTGTATTTGTATTTGTATTTGTATTTGTATTTGTATTTGTATTTGTATTTGTATTTGTATTTGTATTTGTATTTGTATTTGTATTTGTATTTGTATTTGTATTTGTATTTGTATTTGTATTTGTATTTGTATTTGTATTTGTATTTGTATTTGTATTTGTATTTGTATTTGTATTTGTATTTGTATTTGTATTTGTATTTGTATTTGTATTTGTATTTGTATTTGTATTTGTATTTGTATTTGTATTTGTATTTGTATTTGTATTTGTATTTGTATTTGTATTTGTATTTGTATTTGTATTTGTATTTGTATTTGTATTTGTATTTGTATTTGTATTTGTATTTGTATTTGTATTTGTATTTGTATTTGTATTTGTATTTGTATTTGTATTTGTATTTGTATTTGTATTTGTATTTGTATTTGTATTTGTATTTGTATTTGTATTTGTATTTGTATTTGTATTTGTATTTGTATTTGTATTTGTATTTGTATTTGTATTTGTATTTGTATTTGTATTTGTATTTGTATTTGTATTTGTATTTGTATTTGTATTTGTATTTGTATTTGTATTTGTATTTGTATTTGTATTTGTATTTGTATTTGTATTTGTATTTGTATTTGTATTTGTATTTGTATTTGTATTTGTATTTGTATTTGTATTTGTATTTGTATTTGTATTTGTATTTGTATTTGTATTTGTATTTGTATTTGTATTTGTATTTGTATTTGTATTTGTATTTGTATTTGTATTTGTATTTGTATTTGTATTTGTATTTGTATTTGTATTTGTATTTGTATTTGTATTTGTATTTGTATTTGTATTTGTATTTGTATTTGTATTTGTATTTGTATTTGTATTTGTATTTGTATTTGTATTTGTATTTGTATTTGTATTTGTATTTGTATTTGTATTTGTATTTGTATTTGTATTTGTATTTGTATTTGTATTTGTATTTGTATTTGTATTTGTATTTGTATTTGTATTTGTATTTGTATTTGTATTTGTATTTGTATTTGTATTTGTATTTGTATTTGTATTTGTATTTGTATTTGTATTTGTATTTGTATTTGTATTTGTATTTGTATTTGTATTTGTATTTGTATTTGTATTTGTATTTGTATTTGTATTTGTATTTGTATTTGTATTTGTATTTGTATTTGTATTTGTATTTGTATTTGTATTTGTATTTGTATTTGTATTTGTATTTGTATTTGTATTTGTATTTGTATTTGTATTTGTATTTGTATTTGTATTTGTATTTGTATTTGTATTTGTATTTGTATTTGTATTTGTATTTGTATTTGTATTTGTATTTGTATTTGTATTTGTATTTGTATTTGTATTTGTATTTGTATTTGTATTTGTATTTGTATTTGTATTTGTATTTGTATTTGTATTTGTATTTGTATTTGTATTTGTATTTGTATTTGTATTTGTATTTGTATTTGTATTTGTATTTGTATTTGTATTTGTATTTGTATTTGTATTTGTATTTGTATTTGTATTTGTATTTGTATTTGTATTTGTATTTGTATTTGTATTTGTATTTGTATTTGTATTTGTATTTGTATTTGTATTTGTATTTGTATTTGTATTTGTATTTGTATTTGTATTTGTATTTGTATTTGTATTTGTATTTGTATTTGTATTTGTATTTGTATTTGTATTTGTATTTGTATTTGTATTTGTATTTGTATTTGTATTTGTATTTGTATTTGTATTTGTATTTGTATTTGTATTTGTATTTGTATTTGTATTTGTATTTGTATTTGTATTTGTATTTGTATTTGTATTTGTATTTGTATTTGTATTTGTATTTGTATTTGTATTTGTATTTGTATTTGTATTTGTATTTGTATTTGTATTTGTATTTGTATTTGTATTTGTATTTGTATTTGTATTTGTATTTGTATTTGTATTTGTATTTGTATTTGTATTTGTATTTGTATTTGTATTTGTATTTGTATTTGTATTTGTATTTGTATTTGTATTTGTATTTGTATTTGTATTTGTATTTGTATTTGTATTTGTATTTGTATTTGTATTTGTATTTGTATTTGTATTTGTATTTGTATTTGTATTTGTATTTGTATTTGTATTTGTATTTGTATTTGTATTTGTATTTGTATTTGTATTTGTATTTGTATTTGTATTTGTATTTGTATTTGTATTTGTATTTGTATTTGTATTTGTATTTGTATTTGTATTTGTATTTGTATTTGTATTTGTATTTGTATTTGTATTTGTATTTGTATTTGTATTTGTATTTGTATTTGTATTTGTATTTGTATTTGTATTTGTATTTGTATTTGTATTTGTATTTGTATTTGTATTTGTATTTGTATTTGTATTTGTATTTGTATTTGTATTTGTATTTGTATTTGTATTTGTATTTGTATTTGTATTTGTATTTGTATTTGTATTTGTATTTGTATTTGTATTTGTATTTGTATTTGTATTTGTATTTGTATTTGTATTTGTATTTGTATTTGTATTTGTATTTGTATTTGTATTTGTATTTGTATTTGTATTTGTATTTGTATTTGTATTTGTATTTGTATTTGTATTTGTATTTGTATTTGTATTTGTATTTGTATTTGTATTTGTATTTGTATTTGTATTTGTATTTGTATTTGTATTTGTATTTGTATTTGTATTTGTATTTGTATTTGTATTTGTATTTGTATTTGTATTTGTATTTGTATTTGTATTTGTATTTGTATTTGTATTTGTATTTGTATTTGTATTTGTATTTGTATTTGTATTTGTATTTGTATTTGTATTTGTATTTGTATTTGTATTTGTATTTGTATTTGTATTTGTATTTGTATTTGTATTTGTATTTGTATTTGTATTTGTATTTGTATTTGTATTTGTATTTGTATTTGTATTTGTATTTGTATTTGTATTTGTATTTGTATTTGTATTTGTATTTGTATTTGTATTTGTATTTGTATTTGTATTTGTATTTGTATTTGTATTTGTATTTGTATTTGTATTTGTATTTGTATTTGTATTTGTATTTGTATTTGTATTTGTATTTGTATTTGTATTTGTATTTGTATTTGTATTTGTATTTGTATTTGTATTTGTATTTGTATTTGTATTTGTATTTGTATTTGTATTTGTATTTGTATTTGTATTTGTATTTGTATTTGTATTTGTATTTGTATTTGTATTTGTATTTGTATTTGTATTTGTATTTGTATTTGTATTTGTATTTGTATTTGTATTTGTATTTGTATTTGTATTTGTATTTGTATTTGTATTTGTATTTGTATTTGTATTTGTATTTGTATTTGTATTTGTATTTGTATTTGTATTTGTATTTGTATTTGTATTTGTATTTGTATTTGTATTTGTATTTGTATTTGTATTTGTATTTGTATTTGTATTTGTATTTGTATTTGTATTTGTATTTGTATTTGTATTTGTATTTGTATTTGTATTTGTATTTGTATTTGTATTTGTATTTGTATTTGTATTTGTATTTGTATTTGTATTTGTATTTGTATTTGTATTTGTATTTGTATTTGTATTTGTATTTGTATTTGTATTTGTATTTGTATTTGTATTTGTATTTGTATTTGTATTTGTATTTGTATTTGTATTTGTATTTGTATTTGTATTTGTATTTGTATTTGTATTTGTATTTGTATTTGTATTTGTATTTGTATTTGTATTTGTATTTGTATTTGTATTTGTATTTGTATTTGTATTTGTATTTGTATTTGTATTTGTATTTGTATTTGTATTTGTATTTGTATTTGTATTTGTATTTGTATTTGTATTTGTATTTGTATTTGTATTTGTATTTGTATTTGTATTTGTATTTGTATTTGTATTTGTATTTGTATTTGTATTTGTATTTGTATTTGTATTTGTATTTGTATTTGTATTTGTATTTGTATTTGTATTTGTATTTGTATTTGTATTTGTATTTGTATTTGTATTTGTATTTGTATTTGTATTTGTATTTGTATTTGTATTTGTATTTGTATTTGTATTTGTATTTGTATTTGTATTTGTATTTGTATTTGTATTTGTATTTGTATTTGTATTTGTATTTGTATTTGTATTTGTATTTGTATTTGTATTTGTATTTGTATTTGTATTTGTATTTGTATTTGTATTTGTATTTGTATTTGTATTTGTATTTGTATTTGTATTTGTATTTGTATTTGTATTTGTATTTGTATTTGTATTTGTATTTGTATTTGTATTTGTATTTGTATTTGTATTTGTATTTGTATTTGTATTTGTATTTGTATTTGTATTTGTATTTGTATTTGTATTTGTATTTGTATTTGTATTTGTATTTGTATTTGTATTTGTATTTGTATTTGTATTTGTATTTGTATTTGTATTTGTATTTGTATTTGTATTTGTATTTGTATTTGTATTTGTATTTGTATTTGTATTTGTATTTGTATTTGTATTTGTATTTGTATTTGTATTTGTATTTGTATTTGTATTTGTATTTGTATTTGTATTTGTATTTGTATTTGTATTTGTATTTGTATTTGTATTTGTATTTGTATTTGTATTTGTATTTGTATTTGTATTTGTATTTGTATTTGTATTTGTATTTGTATTTGTATTTGTATTTGTATTTGTATTTGTATTTGTATTTGTATTTGTATTTGTATTTGTATTTGTATTTGTATTTGTATTTGTATTTGTATTTGTATTTGTATTTGTATTTGTATTTGTATTTGTATTTGTATTTGTATTTGTATTTGTATTTGTATTTGTATTTGTATTTGTATTTGTATTTGTATTTGTATTTGTATTTGTATTTGTATTTGTATTTGTATTTGTATTTGTATTTGTATTTGTATTTGTATTTGTATTTGTATTTGTATTTGTATTTGTATTTGTATTTGTATTTGTATTTGTATTTGTATTTGTATTTGTATTTGTATTTGTATTTGTATTTGTATTTGTATTTGTATTTGTATTTGTATTTGTATTTGTATTTGTATTTGTATTTGTATTTGTATTTGTATTTGTATTTGTATTTGTATTTGTATTTGTATTTGTATTTGTATTTGTATTTGTATTTGTATTTGTATTTGTATTTGTATTTGTATTTGTATTTGTATTTGTATTTGTATTTGTATTTGTATTTGTATTTGTATTTGTATTTGTATTTGTATTTGTATTTGTATTTGTATTTGTATTTGTATTTGTATTTGTATTTGTATTTGTATTTGTATTTGTATTTGTATTTGTATTTGTATTTGTATTTGTATTTGTATTTGTATTTGTATTTGTATTTGTATTTGTATTTGTATTTGTATTTGTATTTGTATTTGTATTTGTATTTGTATTTGTATTTGTATTTGTATTTGTATTTGTATTTGTATTTGTATTTGTATTTGTATTTGTATTTGTATTTGTATTTGTATTTGTATTTGTATTTGTATTTGTATTTGTATTTGTATTTGTATTTGTATTTGTATTTGTATTTGTATTTGTATTTGTATTTGTATTTGTATTTGTATTTGTATTTGTATTTGTATTTGTATTTGTATTTGTATTTGTATTTGTATTTGTATTTGTATTTGTATTTGTATTTGTATTTGTATTTGTATTTGTATTTGTATTTGTATTTGTATTTGTATTTGTATTTGTATTTGTATTTGTATTTGTATTTGTATTTGTATTTGTATTTGTATTGTATTTGTATTTGTATTTGTATTTGTATTTGTATTTGTATTTGTATTTGTATTTGTATTTGTATTTGTATTTGTATTTGTATTTGTATTTGTATTTGTATTTGTATTTGTATTTGTATTTGTATTTGTATTTGTATTTGTATTTGTATTTGTATTTGTATTTGTATTTGTATTTGTATTTGTATTTGTATTTGTATTTGTATTTGTATTTGTATTTGTATTTGTATTTGTATTTGTATTTGTATTTGTATTTGTATTTGTATTTGTATTTGTATTTGTATTTGTATTTGTATTTGTATTTGTATTTGTATTTGTATTTGTATTTGTATTTGTATTTGTATTTGTATTTGTATTTGTATTTGTATTTGTATTTGTATTTGTATTTGTATTTGTATTTGTATTTGTATTTGTATTTGTATTTGTATTTGTATTTGTATTTGTATTTGTATTTGTATTTGTATTTGTATTTGTATTTGTATTTGTATTTGTATTTGTATTTGTATTTGTATTTGTATTTGTATTTGTATTTGTATTTGTATTTGTATTTGTATTTGTATTTGTATTTGTATTTGTATTTGTATTTGTATTTGTATTTGTATTTGTATTTGTATTTGTATTTGTATTTGTATTTGTATTTGTATTTGTATTTGTATTTGTATTTGTATTTGTATTTGTATTTGTATTTGTATTTGTATTTGTATTTGTATTTGTATTTGTATTTGTATTTGTATTTGTATTTGTATTTGTATTTGTATTTGTATTTGTATTTGTATTTGTATTTGTATTTGTATTTGTATTTGTATTTGTATTTGTATTTGTATTTGTATTTGTATTTGTATTTGTATTTGTATTTGTATTTGTATTTGTATTTGTATTTGTATTTGTATTTGTATTTGTATTTGTATTTGTATTTGTATTTGTATTTGTATTTGTATTTGTATTTGTATTTGTATTTGTATTTGTATTTGTATTTGTATTTGTATTTGTATTTGTATTTGTATTTGTATTTGTATTTGTATTTGTATTTGTATTTGTATTTGTATTTGTATTTGTATTTGTATTTGTATTTGTATTTGTATTTGTATTTGTATTTGTATTTGTATTTGTATTTGTATTTGTATTTGTATTTGTATTTGTATTTGTATTTGTATTTGTATTTGTATTTGTATTTGTATTTGTATTTGTATTTGTATTTGTATTTGTATTTGTATTTGTATTTGTATTTGTATTTGTATTTGTATTTGTATTTGTATTTGTATTTGTATTTGTATTTGTATTTGTATTTGTATTTGTATTTGTATTTGTATTTGTATTTGTATTTGTATGTTGTATTTGTATTTGTATTTGTATTTGTATTTGTATTTGTATTTGTATTTGTATTTGTATTTGTATTTGTATTTGTATTTGTATTTGTATTTGTATTTGTATTTGTATTTGTATTTGTATTTGTATTTGTATTTGTATTTGTATTTGTTTTTGTATTTGTATTTGTATTTGTATTTGTATTTGTATTTGTATTTGTATTTGTATTTGTATTTGTATTTGTATTTGTATTTGTATTTGTATTTGTATTTGTATTTGTATTTGTATTTGTATTTGTATTTGTATTTGTATTTGTATTTGTATTTGTATTTGTATTTGTATTTGTATTTGTATTTGTATTTGTATTTGTATTTGTATTTGTATTTGTATTTGTATTTGTATTTGTATTTGTATTTGTATTTGTATTTGTATTTGTATTTGTATTTGTATTTGTATTTGTATTTGTATTTGTATTTGTATTTGTATTTGTATTTGTATTTGTATTTGTATTTGTATTTGTATTTGTATTTGTATTTGTATTTGTATTTGTATTTGTATTTGTATTTGTATTTGTATTTGTATTTGTATTTGTATTTGTATTTGTATTTGTATTTGTATTTGTATTTGTATTTGTATTTGTATTTGTATTTGTAATTGATGTATTTGTATTTGTATTTGTATTTGTATTTGTATTTGTATTTGTATTTGTATTTGTATTTGTATTTGTATTTGTATTTGTATTTGTATTTGTATTTGTATTTGTATTTGTATTTGTATTTGTATTTGTATTTGTATTTGTATTTGTATTTGTATTTGTATTTGTATTTGTATTTGTATTTGTATTTGTATTTGTATTTGTATTTGTATTTGTATTTGTATTTGTATTTGTATTTGTATTTGTATTTGTATTTGTATTTGTATTTGTATTTGTATTTGTATTTGTATTTGTATTTGTATTTGTATTTGTATTTGTATTTGTATTTGTATTGTATTTGTATTTGTATTTGTATTTGTATTTGTATTTGTATTTGTATTTGTATTTGTATTTGTATTTGTATTTGTATTTGTATTTGTATTTGTATTTGTATTTGTATTTGTATTTGTATTTGTATTTGTATTTGTATTTGTATTTGTATTTGTATTTGTATTTGTATTTGTATTTGTATTTGTATATTTGTATTTGTATTTGTATTTGTATTTGTATTTGTATTTGTATTTGTATTTGTATTTGTATTTGTATTTGTATTTGTATTTGTATTTGTATTTGTATTTGTATTTGTATTTGTATTTGTATTTGTATTTGTATTTGTATTTGTATTTGTATTTGTATTTGTATTTGTATTTGTATTTGTATTTGTATTTGTATTTGTATTTGTATTTGTATTTGTATTTGTATTTGTATTTGTATTTGTATTTGTATTTGTATTTGTATTTGTATTTGTATTTGTATTTGTATTTGTATTTGTATTTGTATTTGTATTTGTATTTGTATTTGTATTTGTATTTGTATTTGTATTTGTATTTGTATTTGTATTTGTATTTGTATTTGTATTTGTATTTGTATTTGTATTTGTATTTGTATTTGTATTTGTATTTGTATTTGTATTTGTATTTGTATTTGTATTTGTATTGTATTTGTATTTGTATTTGTATTTGTATTTGTATTTGTATTTGTATTTGTATTTGTATTTGTATTTGTATTTGTATTTGTATTTGTATTTGTATTTGTATTTGTATTTGTATTTGTATTTGTATTTGTATTTGTATTTGTATTTGTATTTGTATTTGTATTTGTATTTGTATTTGTATTTGTATTTGTATTTGTATTTGTATTTGTATTTGTATTTGTATTTGTATTTGTATTTGTATTTGTATTTGTATTTGTATTTGTATTTGTATTTGTATTTGTATTTGTATTTGTATTTGTATTTGTATTTGTATTTGTATTTGTATTTGTATTTGTATTTGTATTTGTATTTGTATTTGTATTTGTATTTGTATTTGTATTTGTATTTGTATTTGTATTTGTATTTGTATTTGTATTTGTATTTGTATTTGTATTTGTATTTGTATTTGTATTTGTATTTGTATTTGTATTTGTATTTGTATTTGTATTTGTATTTGTATTTGTATTTGTATTTGTATTTGTATTTGTATTTGTATTTGTATTTGTATTTGTATTTGTATTTGTATTTGTATTTGTATTTGTATTTGTATTTGTATTTGTATTTGTATTTGTATTTGTATTTGTATTTGTATTTGTATTTGTATTTGTATTTGTATTTGTATTTGTATTTGTATTTGTATTTGTATTTGTATTTGTATTTGTATTTGTATTTGTATTTGTATTTGTATTTGTATTTGTATTTGTATTTGTATTTGTATTTGTATTTGTATTTGTATTTGTATTTGTATTTGTATTTGTATTTGTATTTGTATTTGTATTTGTATTTGTATTTGTATTTGTATTTGTATTTGTATTTGTATTTGTATTTGTATTTGTATTTGTATTTGTATTTGTATTTGTATTTGTATTTGTATTTGTATTTGTATTTGTATTTGTATTTGTATTTGTATTTGTATTTGTATTTGTATTTGTATTTGTATTTGTATTTGTATTTGTATTTGTATTTGTATTTGTATTTGTATTTGTATTTGTATTTGTATTTGTATTTGTATTTGTATTTGTATTTGTATTTGTATTTGTATTTGTATTTGTATTTGTATTTGTATTTGTATTTGTATTTGTATTTGTATTTGTATTTGTATTTGTATTTGTATTTGTATTTGTATTTGTATTTGTATTTGTATTTGTATTTGTATTTGTATTTGTATTTGTATTTGTATTTGTATTTGTATTTGTATTTGTATTTGTATTTGTATTTGTATTTGTATTTGTATTTGTATTTGTATTTGTATTTGTATTTGTATTTGTATTTGTATTTGTATTTGTATTTGTATTTGTATTTGTATTTGTATTTGTATTTGTATTTGTATTTGTATTTGTATTTGTATTTGTATTTGTATTTGTATTTGTATTTGTATTTGTATTTGTATTTGTATTTGTATTTGTATTTGTATTTGTATTTGTATTTGTATTTGTATTTGTATTTGTATTTGTATTTGTATTTGTATTTGTATTTGTATTTGTATTTGTATTTGTATTTGTATTTGTATTTGTATTTGTATTTGTATTTGTATTTGTATTTGTATTTGTATTTGTATTTGTATTTGTATTTGTATTTGTATTTGTATTTGTATTTGTATTTGTATTTGTATTTGTATTTGTATTTGTATTTGTATTTGTATTTGTATTTGTATTTGTATTTGTATTTGTATTTGTATTTGTATTTGTATTTGTATTTGTATTTGTATTTGTATTTGTATTTGTATTTGTATTTGTATTTGTATTTGTATTTGTATTTGTATTTGTATTTGTATTTGTATTTGTATTTGTATTTGTATTTGTATTTGTATTTGTATTTGTATTTGTATTTGTATTTGTATTTGTATTTGTATTTGTATTTGTATTTGTATTTGTATTTGTATTTGTATTTGTATTTGTATTTGTATTTGTATTTGTATTTGTATTTGTATTTGTATTTGTATTTGTATTTGTATTTGTATTTGTATTTGTATTTGTATTTGTATTTGTATTTGTATTTGTATTTGTATTTGTATTTGTATTTGTATTTGTATTTGTATTTGTATTTGTATTTGTATTTGTATTTGTATTTGTATTTGTATTTGTATTTGTATTTGTATTTGTATTTGTATTTGTATTTGTATTTGTATTTGTATTTGTATTTGTATTTGTATTTGTATTTGTATTTGTATTTGTATTTGTATTTGTATTTGTATTTGTATTTGTATTTGTATTTGTATTTGTATTTGTATTTGTATTTGTATTTGTATTTGTATTTGTATTTGTATTTGTATTTGTATTTGTATTTGTATTTGTATTTGTATTTGTATTTGTATTTGTATTTGTATTTGTATTTGTATTTGTATTTGTATTTGTATTTGTATTTGTATTTGTATTTGTATTTGTATTTGTATTTGTATTTGTATTTGTATTTGTATTTGTATTTGTATTTGTATTTGTATTTGTATTTGTATTTGTATTTGTATTTGTATTTGTATTTGTATTTGTATTTGTATTTGTATTTGTATTTGTATTTGTATTTGTATTTGTATTTGTATTTGTATTTGTATTTGTATTTGTATTTGTATTTGTATTTGTATTTGTATTTGTATTTGTATTTGTATTTGTATTTGTATTTGTATTTGTATTTGTATTTGTATTTGTATTTGTATTTGTATTTGTATTTGTATTTGTATTTGTATTTGTATTTGTATTTGTATTTGTA